>JAECUM010017246.1:0-44842 GCA_016617855.1 Megalonaias nervosa | reverse complement strand
CAACAAGAAACACGCGCCTAGAATTTATCAAAAATAAAGATAATGGTACATCCTGAATTGTATTTCATCTTCCTAAGCATATTTCTTACTATTTTCTTAATACTATATATTAATTTAATTCTTTGAATATAGTGGTGTGAAATACTTTCAAGGTTATGAGCTTAGTGTATGCTAGACTGCTATGTAGTCAGGTTCGTTTTGATTGGTTGTCATTTTGTTTATATTTCAATCCTTTTATTTCAATCCGTTGTGTTGGATTGTAAGTACAGGGAAAGCGCGCCTAAATTTCAACCAATCCACGTCGTCCACACAAAACTTCCTATACTAATCCAGTGGCTCTGATCTGTAACACGGTTCTATAAGTGACGCGGCATCACTTATGAATTTTAACACTAGGAGATAACAGTAATCAATTTATTCTTAAATTAAAGTATTTAACTAACCCAAATTTAGTATTCATGTGAGACATATTTCTTACAATTATGTAAACATTGTATATTAATCTAATTCCTTGAAACTAGCATTTTTATGTATTACTTGAGTGAAATTATTATTGTTATGATTAAGCAGACGACAGTGACAACAAGGAACGCGCTCTTAGAAATTTACAAAAAATAAAGATATTACCAGTTCCCAACTTTAATTTATCATCGTAACATCTTCTTACATTCATGTTAACAGTGTATATTAATTTACTCCTTTAAAACTAACGTGTTTAATTAGAACTTTGGTGCCAATATTATTGTTATTGTTATGATTAAGCAGACGACAGTGTCAACAAGGAACGCGCGCCTAAAAATTTACTAGAAATAGAGATTGGCATATCATAAATTTAATTTGTCATCCTAAATATATTTCATAGCATCATCTTAACAGATTGTACAAGATGTATCCTTATAATAAATGTTATATTTTATTCATAATTATAGTATTATTGTTATTGTTATGATTATTGGCACATTTAACTTAGAACTTTCTACCCTCTTCAAGCCATAAATATTAATACACTTACTCCAAAGAAAAACAGCAGTTTATATTTCCCGCAGTTAGTAACTCTGTTTAAGGGCAGTCAACTACATCGAAAGATATGTCCATAGCTCTACCGTCTATAGCAGACGACAAAGTCAAAACCTACTAAATGTAATATCATATAAACTATATTGAATTAGAAAGGTTATGACGTTAAGAAGTAGGTGTTTAAATGAATAAACAATTGAATAATAAAGATTTATATGTTAAAATATTCCTTACCCTGTGCAAAGAATATAATATATACAGTCCGTTCGGTTATGTCCATTATCCTGATTCCCTGTTTCCATGAATCTCAATTATAGGAATAACTGATTATAAATCCAGTGTATGTATCCAATTTATCCTTGTTATACACTCTTTGATCTTTCCTGAAGTCCTGAAGTTATTATTATATTTTCCAATGTATTTTTAGACGATTTGCTAAGATTTTACTTAATATCTTGTAATCAATATTTAAAAGGGATATTGGCCTCCAATTTTTTAAGTCAGTAGACTTTCCCTTGTTTTTATATATGACTGTGATATTCCTGTTCTCATGCTTTTGGTCATTATACTTTGTTTTAATATTTCATTATATAGTTTTTTAATATAGGTATCAAAGAGTTTTGGAATTTTTTGTAGAGTTATGAAGTTAAACCATCTAGTCCAGGAGATTTATGATTGGTTAGTTGATTTATGGCTCATAGTATTTCTTCCTCAATTATTTCTTCTTCGCATAATGATTTTTGTTCATCTTCAATCTTTGGGGAAATTAATTTTTCTGTATATTGATTGATGGTATTTGTATCAATGTTTTGTGATGTATGCAGTTCCTTATAGAATTTTCTTACATATTCAAGTATTGGCTCTTTGCCTTCTATTTCTGTGTTGTTACCTTTTAGTTTGGTTATAGTCCTTTCCAACCGTTTTTTAATTTCCTCCCTTTTATATATGTTCTTTCCAATTTTGTATACATCATTATAAAGTCCTGCCCTTATTTGTTCCCCATTAATTTTTATGTCATATATTTAATTTAATGTCTTTTGTGCTATGTTTTTTTCTTCTTCATTTGTATTTGTGTTGTTTATTAGTCTTAAACATTCCTGCTCTGTTAGTTTATATGTTTCAGCTTGCATTCTGGAATATTTTTGGCTTTTCTTTTTTATTTCATTTTTTATTTGGTCCCAAACAGAGTATATATCAAAATTGTGTATTGAACTTAATAAACATATAATTTCCTCTTGATAGGCAGGTAGTTTTAATATGGTATTGTTTAGTTTCCTATAGCTTTTCCCCCATTTGATCCTATTCACATCTTTTATTATAAGTTCTATTGCATTATGATCTCCTATCCTTTCTATCAGAATATTACTACTTAAAATGTTATTTTTATAATTAGTGTTTATGTATGCTTTATCTATTCTTGAAGCCGCATTATTCCTTTTATAAGTATATTCTTGTTTGTGGGGGTGTAAAAATCTAAAAGTGTCTATTAAATTGTTATTATGTATAAAACCTTTTAATGTAAGGTATTGTTTGTCTTTCCCATTCTGTAATTCCTGATTTTCTATCTATTTCTTGTGTGACTGTGTTAAAGTCTCCAATTAATATTATGTGGTGTAGCTTGTATTGTTCTAAATAATTTGATAATCGGTCTATAAATGGAATTTTTCGTTTATGAGATGTTTTCATATATATATATATATATATATATATATATATATATATATATACTATGTGGGTTTTGTGTAAGTGAATATGTAAGATTCTTCCTTTCAGTTCCATAGGAGTAGGTACAACTTTCCAATCATTTTTAATAATTTTTCCATTTAGAAGTACTCCTACTCCTGATCTTCTGTTCAATTCGTCTTTTTGTGTTATAAATATTCCATTTCATTTTTATCTTCAATGAAATTTAGAATACTGTAATGTGGCGAATTTTGAAGACTTATTGAAACTTAAGGTTGAATAAATTGTGCTTTGAAGTTATCATAGTCAAGCCAGAAAGGTCTTGAGAAAGTTCACTGATATTTCTCTTATTTCATCTCTGGAACATAAAAGGGTCTACGTTTAAGCTTCAGTAGAATCGACCAGGTCATCGTAACGGTATAGTGACACAGAATATGTAGAATTACCGACTGTATCAGATGGAAGAGGACTTTATGTCAAATAATTGATCTTCAAAGGAAAGCTAATTGCAGCATATTTTAGGCTGGTGAAATCTGATGAAAGACATGATTATTGGGGAGAAATTTAGGAATAGTTACTTCCGATTGGTCAGTAAAAATTAAGGCGTACACTTTGGGAGGCAGGGGATTTAGGGTACCACTTGCTTAGAATTCTTTAGTTCGACTCTTGCCTTGTGAGAAGAAAAAACGTCCGACTCCTTGGGAAACTTGAGAATAGTGTTTTCGCTCGTAGAGAGGCCAGATAGCTGTCTTAAAAAGGAAGAAAGGCTATAGTGCTAGGACGCACGGTTTATGTGGAAAGAAACGGCATTAAGTACGCAATTTTAGTTTCCATATAATATTCTATTTCATTTGTTTGGATTGTTGCAAATGTGTCGATATGCTTATGATTCACGCATGTATCGTGTATTCATTTCGTAGGACTCTGTTGATATGTTAGAGTGTTATGCAATTTAATTCTTTAATTTAACAATTATTAGTTCATTGAGAGAATTGACGGATTGCATGTAATCAAATATTCAATGTGTAGAATTCCATACGAATTTATGATGTAAACCCAAAGAATGCTCAAATATGCAGTATTTCATAGGGATTTATGAATTAACCCTAATATTCAATGGGTCATATTTTTCTTATGATATATGAATTGATTTCCTGTGTAGGATGATATTGTTTATCGTGAGTCAATGACAATTGTATATTTATATATGATTTTTTAATGCTTAAATGATCTTGCAGGTTATTGGTTACTGTACTAGATTTAGTGGATATTGTGCCCTAAGTAACTGAACATTTATCTTATTGGACAGAATTGACTAGTCAAATGTAAATAAGACGTGTAGTAATGTATGCTGGTATATACGGCCGCATTTGTCTGTAGAGAGCACGTGGTAATTTCTAATCAATTGCCGGGCGGCGAGGGCAATGAACTTCGATCTAAGGTCATTTGTACTAACTATAATGGTGTACCTTACCGCAATACGGAAATCTGTAAGGACAGTTATTTGTTAAGATCACATTATGTCAGAATTTATGCAGTGTGAATCGCTAATCTGAATACGAACAAAGAGAGTTTATATATATATATATATATATATATACAGATAAGTGGTGAAATTTGTCTAGCTTGAGGCATATTCTATATTTAAGGAAACAGCTTTATACTCTTCCGAGTAAAGAAGAGAAGTAAAAGGAAAACCCGATGAGTCACAGGGAAATCCGCATCTAAGAGAGGTCGGAATAATCAGGGGTCAGAAAGGGGACCAAAGCGCACGCATTAGACTGGAAAACAGGATAAGAGGAGAGACGTCAGATGATGCTGTCAAGCGTGGAATTGTACTCTCTAAATTCACTGCTCGTAACATTATGTAAATTGAACACTACGACTAAATTCTATCAATGTAAATCTGTTGGATTGAAAAGTGAAATTTTGGTTATGTATTAATTGATGACATTTATTTTAGTAAATCTGTTGGATTGAAAGTGAAATTTTGGTTATGTATTAATTGATTAAATTTATTTTCATTTATTGGTAAAAGGGGCTCGTAGTTGTTTATTTCCTTCAATAGCCTTGCTCAGCTATCTGTTAACGTTCCATCTATCCGTCCACACTGGGCAATAACACCATGGGAGGTCATTCCCTAGTTAACGAATGCCAAATCAATTAAGGAGGCTTTAATGTTTTAAAGTCCCCCGTTATAAATACGTGGTTTGATATTAAGTTTTTCTTGTATACATGTGATATCATACTGTTTAGCCAGTTGAATTAATTTTTTTGCTTTTTCCATGTCTATCCCATTTATATTAAGAAATAAAATCTTCAGTACTTTCTCCATTTTTATTTTTTTGTTTTTTATTTTTTTAAATAGGAAACTATGTATAGGGAATTTATAAGGGCACTTTTGGCCCTTCTTTTACTGGATCCGGTTGTTTTGCTGTATCGTGTTGTTTCTGAGTCCTAGTTTTTCTAGGACTTGCTTGTGGTGTAAGGTTTTGAAGTGGGGGTGGGTGCCTTGGGGTGGTTGTTGGTTTGTTCCTGTTGTGCTTGTGTGTTGTTTTTCCTAGGGCTTGCTTGTAGTGTCAAGAAAATTGGGGAGGTTGTATCCTCCATTGTGTTGTCTTGTTGTTGTTGTGTAGTTAAGAGTGGAGTGATCACTGTTCCTGTGTTTGTCATTTCCTTTACGATCTTTCTTATTTCCTTGGTTTTGGGAGTATCCTCCTTCATTTTGTGAGCTTTAGCTATATTGGGCCTTTTTCTCAACTTTTTTTTTTTTTTGCACATTGGGTGCTTGCTTTCCTTTTTTTTGTTTTTCCTTTTTTCCTTCTCTTTGCTAAGTGTTGTTGTGGTGTGTGTGGACTCTGGTTCCGTTTGTGGTGCAGTTGTTTGTGTTGTTAATGGTTCCTGTTGTGTGTCTGTCTCCATTTCGCCCTCTATGTTTAGTGGTGCAAACATGTTGTATGTTTCTATTGGTGCATGGGGTGGTGTTTTCAGCATGGACTGTGATGGTGGTTGTGTTTCTCCAAATATGTTGTCTTCTTGTTCTGCATCACTTGGAAAGTGTGTTCTTGTCACTGATTTGATTGCTTGCGCATAAGATTTTTTGTGTGTGTTTGCATCAACAGATGTATTTTGTTGTTGTTGTTGTTGTTGTTGTTGTTGCTTTTGGGGCTGCTTAATTGTAGGGCACTCCCAATGTCTGTGTCCTATGTTGTTGCAGTTTTTACATGGTCTTGTTTTTTGACAACCTGGGTACCAGGTCTGTACCGGTATCCCAAAAATTTTGAAATACTCAGGGATTTTGTTTGCCTCTTTTGCATCGATTCTGACTATTACTTTCCCATTAAGGATTCCCGGCATGGTTTTGTAAGAATCCCATTTGGCCCCAACTGTTTTGACTTTAGTCCTAAGCTCAAAACCTTCTTCTAGCACTTCTAGGGGTATCTCTCTCGGAAAATGCAAGATAGTTACGTCTGTGAATTTTTTCTCTAGAAGACGCGTTATTGGGGGGGGGGCAGTCTCTTTGACTAATTTATCCCCTATTGTGAGGCTATCCATCTTCAGCAGTTTTTCTTGGGTTTTTTTTGGGGGGGGGGTACACAAGGTAAAAACCTCTTCCTATCTTTGTCAGAGTGTCTAAATTTTTTGGTCAAAGCCCCTAGCTGCTAAAGCAGTCAGTATAGTGAACTCTCCGAGTCTTCCCGACGCCGGTATGTGAAATAGATCAAGGGCTTGCACCCAGTGCTCCCTGTATGCTTTGAATAAAAGCCCTTGACTTGCATCTTCTTCCTCAGTATGAAAATATTTCTTGAGGAAGTCCTCCCCTTTAAAGGGTAGGGGGAGTGAAGTTGCCATGTTGTGGCTGTGTGTTGAGTTCTACACACGAATATTGATGCAAAAATAGCTCTTAAAAGAACTTTTCTTTACATCACTAACAAAATGTAGTGTATGTTGTATTTGTATTGTTTGCAGAAGATAGTGATAGATAGATAATACCTTTTTTCACTGACAATCCTTCCACAAAAAGAATTCCCGCTCAAATTCCACTCCCACTCGCTTGCTTAGGGGTGCAAATTTTCAAAGCTGGCATTTGCTAGGTGGGAATACAATATTCAACCTCTGAAAGCCATGCCTTAGTCCAATGAAATTCTGTACAGGCCTATACAGAAGTTCTGACCTTTGATCTTGGAGTTGGATCACATGGCCTATTACTCTGGCTTTTGATACTAATGGTGATGAACTGAAGCTGTTGAAACTATGCTGATTGGATTATCAGTGATGATTTGTTGGATGATTTATTGCTTGGTACAAGATACTGAGTATTGTAAAACAAATTATATAATACTGAAGTGCCCAAAGTCAAAGTGTTAATCTCGCAATGTGCAGGAATTATAACCATGTACAAATCATTTCTAAAAATCCTTTATCTAATTATTATACAACATCTGTAAAAATTGTTAGCTTATTCCACTTTCCTTTTCTTAACTAACAATTTTCATAGATGGTGTAACTGCCAATTCTTCCACCCCAACCCCTTAATTATTTCTTGCCCCCTCCCTTACAACTCATTAGTTTCCCCCTCTAGTTATTTCCCCCTCCCCTCAAATAATTAGTTTCTTTTCAATAATGGACTCTTTGGTAATAAGCTGACTGTCACATGTATATATGTACTGAGTCAGTTAACAAATGGGGAAGGGGGAAGAGTCAGCTATCTCATTCTTTTCCCTCTTCAACCAAATAATTTCTTTTCATTAATGGGTCCTTTGGTAATACACTTAAGGCCTACAAGTGCAATATCAAAATATAATGGATCCCTTAACAAATGAGGGGTGGACAGAATCAGCTAGCTGATTCTTTCCCCACTACAACCAATTGGTTCCTTATTATGAATTGTCTCTTTGGTATTAAACATAAGGAAATACCATATATGTAACAGGTCATAAAATAAATTGGGGGTGGGGGTGGGGTGACATAATCAACTAGTTGGTTATTTCTCCCAATAGTAATTTGTTTCTTTTCATTAATGGACTCTTTCCTGATCTCCTTAAGGCCCACATTTGAAATATAATGCAGGTAATGGTTCACTTTACAAAATCTCACATATGGTTTATTTCAAATGAACCTTTACAGTTAATAAAGGTTACAATTTCTGACTAATAGCATTTCAAAAGTCACTTGCATGGTATAAGACACAACTTGTAAAGAATTTTCTGGTTCTTCTAAGCAAACTAACACTGCATTAAAATGGGGACCACTCCTATGACCTAAGTGGTTAGAGCATCCACCTGTGATGTGGGAGGTTGTGGGTCGAACCCCTGCTGAGTCGTACCAAAGATTTATAAAAATGGTACTAGCATCTGCCTCATTTGACGTTGAGCATTAAGAGGTTAGTGCTAAGACTGGTCGGCCTGGTGTCAGGATAATGTGACTGGGTGGGACATGATGCTACATGTCTGCAGGATGATGCCAAAGTGCTGGACTTCACTATAAACTGCCACGCTGTAGAAATTGCAGTAATATGACTCAAAGCTACATTAAAATTCCAAAACACACACACACACACACACACACACACACACACACACACACACACACACACATATTCAAATGGTCATTTGCAAGGTTTTGTAAATAAATTTTAGAGTGAGTGAAAGTGTCCAAGGAAAAATAAGCTGGGTACCTCAACCAATCATACTGGATAACTCCTTTGGAATTGGTACTAGTACTATGCTCATGAATGTCAGGAGACAACACTGATGTTGCACTCATAATCTTGGCATCAGTTGCCCACACAGTATTTGACTCCATATTACTGTCCTGTAAATACTTATTTACATTGTTGTTGTGGTAATTGCTAAGCATTTTAGTAAGCATTGTGGAGCGCATATGCCTGACAATACTATTTCAGCAAATTTTGTAGTGGTTCGCTTAATGAAATTGCAAAGCTTATAGCTCAAAACATACCATTGCCATCACCTCATACAATTTGCAGAGGATGACAGAGGAGAGAAGAGAGAGAGAGGAAGCAACAGAGAAAGACCAATATAGGAAAAGAGAGGAAGACAGTGGAGAGAGACAAAAACAGAGAAAGCAAGGGGAACACAAGACGAAGACAGAAAGAAAAAGAGGAAGACAGGAAGAAAAGAGAGGGAAAGACAGAGACGAGAGAGAGAGAGAGAGAGAGAGAGAGAGAGAGAGAGAAGAGTGAGACAAGAAAAAGGGAAAAATGTCAAGAGAGAGGCACAAAGACTACGAAGGAGAGAGAAAAGAGGCAGTTTTATGCAGGGAATAAAATGAGAGGAAAAGAGAGGTAAAGACAGGAAGAAAGACAGAGGAGGAGATATATAGAGGTACAGAGAGAGAGGAAGACAGAAAGGAAGAGAAGTTGACAGGGAGGAAAAGAGAGGGGATGAGAGAGAATAAAAGAAAGAAGAAGATAGATAGGAAGAGAGAGAGCAAGACAGTGGATGACAAGGGGCAGAGACAAATGGAGAGAGAAAGACATGAAACAGAGGGGAAGAGAATGAAGGAGAGAAAGAGATGAAGAGAGAGGGAAAGAAAGACAGTGGAAGAGAAAGAGAGAGAAAATGAGAGAAGAAGAGAGTGAAAGACAGAGAGATTAATTAACTTTGCAAAAATAAAACCTTGGGGACAATATTTCTTCCAAGTGAGAACTTAAAATAGTTATATTTCCTCATTTTATATTCTAATTATATATAAAATCCAAACAAAGTAATAAAAACATATAAACCCATTTGATAACAAAAGGGCATTAATATTTTTTTTTTGTTAATATGAGGGATTCTAACATTAAAATTGAATTTAATATGGTTGGTTTTAAAAACAAATATTCATTTGCAGGGGGGAATCAGTTGTTATTAAATTCTTAAAATAAATTAGTATCTTTATAAATTTTCATTTTTCATTTTTTTTTCATGTATAACATGTGTAGTTGGAGGGGGAAAGAATTGGCTAGTCAGTTGTTTTGGAGGGGGAGAAAGAATCATCTAGCCAATTCTTTCCTCAGGAGAAAAACATTCAGCTGAAGGGGGAAAGAAATTGCTAGTTGATTCTTTTCCTGCAGGGAAAAAATCAGCTGGCCAATTCTTTCCTCAGGAAATCTTTCAGAGGGGGGTAAATTTGATTATTACATCTGGTCATCATGACATATATGTAAGACTAGTGTATGATGAACACCAACTTGTCATCCAACATATATAAACTCATGTATATATTTAGACTCCTGCAATAAACCTTTAAAATGTTACAGGTGGATGCATATATGTCAGTTATACAACCCCTAATCAAAATAAAATGCGAACAGCAATGATTTACAACAGGTCTTCTGTCTCCAGCAGCCATTGTAAATATGAATTATCATGCAGAAAGACATTCAGTAACCATCATTGTAAGTATACATGGTGTAAAAACCTAAGTGGTCATACAAAATGTAGGTTACAGTGACCATATTTATTGAAAGGGTTTGGTACTACCAGAGATGGATACATTCATTTTGATTAATGATTCCTGTATGACCAGAGCTTGACAATGACATTGAGATAATCAGAGGCAAACAAAAACATATGTATAGCCTACATTGCTTATATATATCACAAATGGATAACTTTCTTAAGGAAATGCATGGTAGCCATATTTTTTGGATATTCCACATCTCAGACTCATTTATGATTCCTTTATTATTATAATGCAAAATTTCACTCTGAGGAATGTTGACTTTTACAAATGTTGTTTTTCATTACGGATCACTGCCATCTCACCTCTGTCTGTGTGGGTTTGAGTCTCGGATTCGGCCAATGTGGGTATGTGAGAAAGCTTGCCAGTAGCTTCTCGTGGGTCGGTAGTTCTTTCTGGGATTTTCCTGGGTTCTTCCTCCACCATTAATACTGGCCGCCATGTATAGCCTATCATTTGCTGAAAAATGGCATTAAACCCCACAACAACAACAACAACAACAACAAATGTTGTTGGCCTTGCATCACCCCCTTACAGGTGCTATCATATAATGAATACACTGTACATATCAAACCTGCATTTTCTGAGAGCATTTGTCCTGTGCTCATAGTTTTCCATTTTATGCATCATTCAGTGTCAGACACAGGTCATTATGGGCTAGTTTGATTGATAATGGTGAAACCACTCAAAACTGAAAACACTGGACAAAATTAATTTGTAAGGTTTTCGGTTTATTGAGGTTATAATGGATTTGAAAAATATACCTTACATATATAAGTAGATAACAAGCACATGTTCATTGACACTGGCCTGTTTTAAAAAGTTATTTACAAAAAAGCTTCATTATAATAAATGATGGTTGATAATGATTGTACATTATTGTTAAATGAGTGCAAGATCTGGAAAAGAAAACTACAATTTCATGTTACCCGATATTCAAACATGTTAACTTCATTTATGAATTACTTGAGCACTTCATAAAAATGTTCACTTCAATTATATTTAGTGTCCAAGGGAAATATGATAGTACAGTATAATGCAAACCACAAAGTTAAGGTGGCAAATCTGTCCAATCAAATATGATTATCTTATTTTTATAGCACCATTAGTGTTCCATTTTTATAGCATTATTAGTGCATTATGTACTGTTATTTTATTTTATTGTTCTAAAATGTTGTGTGCAGCCAGATTTTGAGGGGGTGTGTGACAGTGTCACTTACCCATGGGATCTTAAGGCACACTGATTAAGTCCCCTTTTTGCAGAACTATATGGTATCAAAAATCATTTCTGCCTTCCACACATCAACTGTGCAACATGTTACCAATTAAAATATTATGTAACCCATCCATCTTAACCTGAATTGGGAAAAACATAAAATTCCTTTGTATGATTATGTTGATGATTGGGTTAACAAATCTCATCATATGCGACTGAGAACCAAATGCATGTGATTAAATAAAAATTAAGTGTTATTCATGTTTCTAAAAATAGAATCTTGACATGCAGATAAATAGAAACAGCTGTAATAATGTTAAAATGTGAAGAATCTCCAACTCTAAGACATATTGTTCTCCTTAGATTACTGTTTTGACTTACAATTAAGACATTATTATCTGTCAGTCCTATGTGGTCTGATGTAATTAATATACTGATATTTATAGCAGTGCAAACATTTATAAAATTATCAAATGTTTTTTAAGTTAATACACAATCAAAACCATGCCTATGTATGCCATCTTTTCTTGCTATTGTATTATCAATTAAATAATTACATGTACTAGAATTGATCATGTATATATTTATATCTGTATATGACTTATCTACTTGAAGTCAGTAGACATTGTCTTTTTTTACTATTCCCCATGCATACCCAGCAGCAGGTCGGGGATCCATCCCACTTACTACCTCACAGTTTATTTCAAGTTTTCATAACTTTACAGGGAAAAATGGTTAACACTGGTAAATAGTATTATATTCTAAGTCTAAATTCAATACAGAATTTAATATTGGCTATGATATATATATATATATATATATATATATATATATATATATATATATATATATAAGCCCCTGTACACATGCATGTTACTACAAATTAAACACTCACTTGTTACAAGTTTTATAAAGTAACTATTGTTTTTACTCATTTGACAGTAATTTCATTCTGCTATCATTTTAAATAATTATTTTCCTTTAATAGCAATCTTCTAAAAAGAAACAAATACACAGTAGGACTAGAGAATGGTCTGTTGTATAACCTGGTTCTATAGTGGCATCATTTACCATTGTAAAAAGAGTTTCTGAAACTTGGAAGAAATCTTAACCTTGTCCACTTGATAGGTTTACTCTTTCTCCACATGGATCTTTTTGAATCCATATTTCTTTCTCATCAGATATAAATTAGAATACATTCAGCACAAACATCAATTACTGCATCTCTTGCTGTAGGGTTATTTAGTGAGCTGTATTCATAACTTGACTGAAGTCTCCTCCAATAATTATATGCTTATTTTTAAGTCCTTTACATCCTGCCTCACTTCAGTGTAGAAATTTGGTGTGACAACATTAGGACAATAAATGTTCATAAATTCGTACCTGTAATTTTGAATTGAAATATCTAAAACTTTCTTGTTGCCATTTACATCTACTTTTAGTCTATTCATAGTAAACTGCAAGTTATTGTTCAACACAATAGCTACTCCCGTTGAATCTGAATGCAAAAGAAATGATACATTTGTAACCCTGAGATGACCTAATCTAAGTCTCCCATCATTTAATACAATGTGTATCTTGCAATAGACATATTGAGTATTCCTTTTCTTTAGGTAATTCAATACAGCCCTACTTTTAACTGGGTCCCCCAACCCCTGGGAATTTGTAGAGGCAATTCTCAATGAGTCATCCACTGTCTTTATTATAAAATTCTTGATATCTGACATTGATCAGTACATTACTTCTAGGATTTGCTGAGACATTCTTATCCACAGTGAACATCTGATCTGTAAGTCTTAAGTTATATATAAAAAGAAAGTTCATGTTGTCAGTAAGATAGAGAAAAAACACGAAAAGAACGAAGGTGATTTCTGAAACAAAAAAAAAAAACACAAATAGCCAAAGGTCATTCAATAATGTTGATAGAAATAGAAATGCAAAAATATTAAAGAAATAGTAATGTCCAGTAATTCAATAAGAGTATTTCTGCAATTGTCGTGATTGTTGTTTTGCCACAAAAAGACTTAAAAACTTTTCTCTATAGAATTTCTTAGTTAAATTATCTTATGTACTCAAAATGATATGGCCTGTTAGTATGCTTCATTTCGTTTACTTAATATTAGAGAAAATTTTGTTGCTTTTGGGTTACCAACAGATACCCCTCCCCAACCTCCCTTGGCTGGCACTCTACAGTTTCATATTTTGCATAGGGTTAGAATTTTAAAGAAAAAGAATTTCCCCGGGTTTTCTCACTGGTTATACTGGCTGTTTAAAATAGACCTTGTTTATCTTAGGTATTGTTCAAAGAACCTCTAATTCCCTTTATTTTGGTGTATGATTGATGGCTCTAATATGGATTATAGAGTATACAGTTTGGCCTTACTCCAAATGTGCACCTTTCAAAAAAGTGCTAGCTCCACTTGGTCATTTTCACTTCTTGAACTTCAGAGGTAAATTGTTAAAAAAAGAGCCAATAACTTTTTTTATAGTTTATATATTTGGTAATTCATTCATTGCACTTTCAGAAGCTGGTATTGTCTTGTCTGGCAAAATTCATTTGCCCTATTTTAATAGCTGCTAAGGATAATGTACTTTAGACAAATTCAGGCTGATTTTTGGAGCACATGGGAGCAGTCATTTTAGTCAGCAGTGTGCTAAGATCATTTACAATTTCCAAAAGTACAATATCCAAAGAAATGTCAGCCACATTACATCAAAGCAGCATAGAGGTATGCCAACAGTCTCTCCACTGTGCATGTTTTAAATGCAAACAACTTCACCTTACATACGTCACTCTCTCAAAAGTACATAATAACTGGTGAGCTCCCCCTTGAATATATTAAGACAGGTTTTTGTTTTACATGGTGTACATCACAGAAGTGGATTTTATGTGCTCTCCAATGAAGCAGTAAGACTTTAAATGAGTTAGATTTATAAAAGCAGGCTGGTTTTCTAATGTTTTTGTAAGTACGTGATCTAGAACTCAAGATGCACTAAAAATTATTGCTAAAAATAGGTATGTTGGGGGAAATCCTGTATATTTGGCATGGTTAACAAGCGTTATCTTCCTTGTTCAAGCTAAAATGAAAGATTAATAGTAAATATGTTATTTTACAAACAATTTAGAAAAGTTAAATATCAACACTTACTATAATAATAGTTTTGATAGAAAAAAATCCTTGAAATGTCAGCTTATCTGAATGATTTTGCAAACTAAACATATTGTGGAAAGAAGTAACCTTTTTATTACATATTGTTATTGCTAAATAAGGAAGTAAATAATCAGCTTTATAATTACTAATTAAACATTAATTTAGTTGAAAATGAGAGAAAGGATTTAAATGAAATCTTTGGCAGTCAAATTCCTTTGTAGCTTTTATGTTTTGATGACATTTACAAATTTTATACATACTGACATAGTGAATTAAATTTAATTTATTGATCAATTAATGAAAATAATTTTGTGAAGTTAATGATTATTCATCAATATGTGTGCTTATCAGTATATATAATTCAATTATGTAGCTACAGATGTGATATTCTTAGAAAAATGTATGAGAATATGTCAATGAAAAAATATATGAACAAAAGTGAACGTATGAAACTATTCCTCATTTTAGGTGGTGTCTTTTGGTAAGGACCAAATATTAAATAAAAAACTTCTTTTTAACACAGCTGGATGAAATAATTCAAACTTCAGAACTTTGAAAAAAATAACTGATGAAAATAAGAATACATCCTGAATTATAATCTTGGGGTAAAAATGAACTAATTATACAAAAATACATAGGAAAATTTCAAAAGTAAAGCAACAATGAAACTTTATGGCAATCAGTTTGCTAAATATTGTTTTCACAGGGATGCATTATGAACCTAAATGCTTGTGGAAATATTTACAGAAATGTACCAATATAGATTACATAGGACAGAGTGCAGGGTGACATCAGTATCATAATGGCAAAATGTCATGTGATACACACCTTGCTGCACCCATTAAAGCCATAAAGAATATTGTTCTATTTACTATAGATTAAGATGCATTAAGATAGCATGGTCTAATCCCCATAGACACTGTAGAGGCTAAACAAATTAGACTACTCAGTTTTAATATGTCTGTAGACACAAAGCATTTAGCAACAAATGGTTGAAAAGACAAATGTCAGCAAATGTCTGAACATACAAATGTCATTCAGACTTGAAAATGAAGTCGTAGTGACCTGTTTTGATATGACTGAATTACTCACTCTGTGATATATCCATATTTCAAATTTCATAAATGTTAGTTACAGCTGATAATTATATCAAGTGTGTAGTAAATATAGAGTTCGAAATACTCTCATGTGTGAAAGTTACAAAGACCTATCCTTTGTGTGGTTGAGTGACTTTCCCTGAGATGCATATATATGCTAATTTTCATGAGTATAGATAATTCCCGAATGACGTCATCAGCCGCCATATTTGTGGTCAGCTGGCAGATTTACTGTTGACTTTATATGGTGTTTGGAAGTTGAAATAAATTCATTGAATCTCAAGATACTTTTCCAAAAGTTACATAAACAGAATGCAGTTCAAGCTTTCTGTTAGTATCTATATCTGTGATTTATAAATTGACTTTGCTTCAGTGTGCCTTGTTAAAAATGGAAAATTTTGGTGATCGCATATAGGAGAAACTGCCAGGTTGCCCATCGTCCAGGTAAAATGGGCAAAATATCGTCTGCTAGTGATGTCATCGGGAAGCATCTATAGATAAAATAGGGCCTAACATATTCACCAGATAGCCGAAAAGACAAACATTTCCAAAGCATGCAAACTAGTCAGCACTGACATTTTCGGCATGGTGGAGTTATCCTCTGTATTACTGATGCTCATGCCAATTTGTGAGTGCAGGTGCAGTAGGGTCCATGGCATTGAGGGTGTAAAGAACAGATAGCTGAAAATCCATATCTATGAAGTATTATACTTGGGTCACACTGATTTACTTTGGACAAGACTGAAATATTTTCATTGTGGCATATCCATATGCCATAACTACTTTATAGACAACTCACATACCAAATTTCAGTAGAGAGCATGAAATAGAGTTCAGCATAGCAAGGGTGTAATAATCACACAGCTGAAGCAAATAATGCCATTAGAGCATGAAAATGAAGTAACACTGACCTAATTTTAATTTTGGAATTGCTGAACTGCTTGGATTCTCCCTGAGATGCATCGATACACCAATTTTCACAAGACTAGATGTTACTAGGTCAAAGATATTGAGGGCATAATGAACCAATAACAAGGAATCACATGTTAAGTCATTTCAGTATTTTACTTCCCACAATTTGCTAAAGACACAATTAAGACTCTCAAAATTTCATTAATTGTACTTTAATGCCCAAAAGTCCACTTGGTAATCAGTTGCATTCTGCATGTATTTCTATGTGAGACATTAAATTTATTATCTTGCTTTAATCTACCCACCTACCTACCTATCTATCTATCTATCTACCTATGTTTTAAATAAGTAAAGAATAAATGTTATGATGTATATTATGACAGTACAATACACCACCATTTATTACCTGAGTATCTAACCCACAGTGGCTCTTCAGTAACTGTTTTGAAGAGACTAAAAGTATTTGGAGCACAAGAAATTGATAGAAGCAATATATGTAATACACTGTGAAATGGAACATGGTGGAGTGTAAACTTTTACTGTTAGTTCAAGTTTCATTTTGATTATCATGTTTTTCCTTTCATGTAGCCCAATGCAAACAGTTTGACTGACATCTAACAAGGGTCAGCCTGATTAGCACCATCTCTAATTCAAATTTCACAGCCTACATCACTTGGGATAGCATGGTGAATTACACATTTGTGTAATCTAATCATGGTAGCAAGGCTTTATAGCCAAACAAGCCTTTGATGATGCCCTATGGGCCATTTATTTGCTGCTAACAGTCTCTTTCCAAAGTTATTGGATTTTGTTTAGCTGAAAATTTCTATAATTTTTTTTATGTAACTTTACATGCATGTCATAACAAACTCAAAATGATATTAAACAGGATTTCATATATCCATATGATCAGACAAAGCAGTACACTGATATAATCTTTATATAGTCATCAGATTTGAGCAGATGGAAAAATATAAAATCTACAGATGTTTATGACACAGTTCTGTATGCACATAAAATTCATTATATTTTTCACTGGCTAATTTTTTGTCAGCTGAATGAGTAATTAAACAAACTAACTGAATCTTGATTGAACAATATTTGAATGGACTGTTGATGTATATTTTAATAATTTTGACATGTAAAATCATGGAATAAATGTAAATTTAAAATGGGTCTGATAATGTTATGAACTATATTTTAATAATCTACTTATCAAATGCATCATAGAATAGAACTAATATTTACATGATAAAAAATGAAAGTATCCTGTAAGGTAATTAGGCATTATGAAATTAACAGTAGAAGCATGTGTAGCTTTTGGAACAATTGGTTTAAAAATTACTTGAAAAGTGTGCACATTATGTATGATATCTTAAAACCTGTGAGAGAAATATATATTATGTTTACACCCATGGTTGAATATCCATTGCACTGCTGTCTTCCAGGCAAGCTGTTGATAAATTTTGGTTGCAGATAAATTATAAAATTAATTCCTTTCATGAATACATATGTGACTTTACTTTTTCTCAACTGCACCTGGTATAACAATGCAAACACCAAAATTTACATTGATACAGGTTGTGAAAAAATTAGGTTAATTGTTCATATCATATAAGCACCAGAACTTTATTACAGAGCACCTTACAAGTACATAAACAATACAAGGCCCAAAGCTTCTTCACATCTCAGAAGATAGGTTGATTTCTGTCCAGGTCAAAATAATTAAAAAAGTCCTTTAAAACAGTCAAGAGAGACATACAGTTGTCTCTGCTTTGCATAGAAGATGACATAAATAGGATCATGCTATTATTATTTGTGTTGCCTCCATAGCTAAAGTGCAGCGCAGACATTTTTGTTGTCTAGCAGCAGTTGTGTAGATTGCAAGATGTTTTTCATTTTTGTTCAGTTTTGCATATCAATAAAAAGACATATTCATGTCCAAGTTTTGAAAATTTTATTGAGCAGAATGGGCTGTAATGAAAAAAAAATAAAAATTTCTGGATCAGTAAAAATATATTATTAAGATAATATTTGATCTAAATTATTGTGATTACTATACAATATGTCAGGACATTCCATCCATGCTAACTTAAATGATGATTAGTTTGCTATTATTCTCAGTGATAATTCCTCAGATATATTCCTGAACTTAGTAGTATTTCCCTACATTCATCATGACTCACAGTACAAATGTGATGGACGAATGGGAACCAGTCTAGAAATGGGTGGAATCTATCTATCTATCTATCTATCTATCTATCTATCTATATATATATATGGGTCTGGCTGGCCAGGATTGGTTGATATTGAATGGAAGAATTTATTTTTAAAAATATTTTGAAAGCTGATCTTTTACAGACCCAAGTTTAAAAAACTGGTTACTGAAATTTGCACCTGATTCTTTGGTGCCAAATTGAAAACATATTTCAAACACTTGGATATCCAGAAAATACCATAGCTCATGAGCTTTTAGTCTACACAGAAGTTGTCATTAAGGATATGTCTATACTGAAAAATATAGGTATGATCACGAACATTTAAACATCTAACGTTATTGAAATTTTAATATCATGGAGTTTGCATAGGTCTGCTATGGTAGCTGGACAAGTACCACAAGTTATGAAAGCAAGTGCCTTGTTTTGAGTCTGTAACGGGGGACTTTAAACATTAAAGCCTCCTTAATTGATTTGGCGATCGTTAACTAGGGAATGACCTCCCACGGTGTTATTGCCCAGTGTGGACGGATAGATGGAACGTTAACAGATTGCTGAGCAAGGTTACTGAAAGAAATAACAATTACGAGCCCCCTTTTTCAATAAATAAAAATAAATTTAATCAATTAATACATAAACAAAATTTCACTTTCCAATCCAACAGATTTACTAAAATAAATGTCATTAATTAATACATAACCAAAATTTCACTTCCAATTAATACAGGACCAAAATTTCACTTTTCAACCCAACAGATTTACATTGATAGAATTTAGTCGCAGTGTTCAATTTACATCATATTACGAGTAGTGAATTTAGAGTTAAATTCCACGCTTGACAGCATCACCTGGCGTCTGTCTCCTCTCGTCTTGTTTCCATGTCTAATGCATGCTCTTTGGTCCTCTTTCTGACCCCTGTTTATTCCGACCTCTCTTAGATGCGGATTTCCCCTTGACTCATCGGGTTTTCTTTTTACTTCTTTTCTCCTTTCTTAGGGTATAAAGCTGTTTCCTTAATGCTGTCCTTTCTTTCTCTCCCCACACAATCGTGTGTCAAATCTCTATAGCCTGTCTTCCTTTCCAAGACAGCTATCTGACCTTTCTTCGTTAACGAGGGAAACACAATTCTATTGTTCCCACAGAGTTAGACCTTTCGTCTTCTCACAAGGCAAGAGTCGAACTGAAGAATTCTGAGCAAGTTGGTACCCTAAATTCTAGTCTCCCAAAGTGTATGCCTTAATTCTTTACTGACCAATCGGAAGTGACTGTTCCTAAAATTCTCCCCTAATAATCCTGTCTTTCATCAGATTTCACCCGCCAAAAATATGCTGCAATTAGCTTTCCTTTGAAGATCAATTATTTGACATAAAGTCCTCTCCCGACTGATACGGTTGTAACTCTATGTAAGCTGTGTCACTATACCATTACGATGACTCGGTCAAATTCTACTGAAGCTTAACGTAGACCCTTTTATGTTTCAGAGATGAAATAAGAGAAATATCAGTGAACTTTCTCAAGACCTTTTGGCTTGACTAAGCTAACTTCAATGCACAATTTATTCACATTAAGTTTTAATAAGCCTTCAAAATTCACCACATTACATAGGCTTTAAGAGTAAAATCTGGGATTTTGCTCTCCGAATTTTGAAGTTGCAGTTAAAGTCATTGTTTACATGTCCTGAAGTGACCTCTTCACCTCAGAATCAACTAATCTACTCATACAATCTGCTCCCACATTTGAGCTTCCTTTAATGTAACGCAATTGAACTTGATATTGCTGAAGAAATAACGACCATCTCATTAAACGACCATTCGTCAATTTAGCTTGGGCCAAATCAGCAAGAGGTTGGTGGTCAGTTTCAAGAATAAACTTTCGCCCATACAGGTAGCGCTGGAATTTAGAGATTCCAAAGATAATCGCAAGGCATTCCCTTTCGGTAACTGAATAATTACGCTCAGCGGGACATAACTTTCTACTACCATATGCAACAGGGAATAAGTTCCCATCATGTTCCTGCAGTAAAACTGCACCAAAACCACTGTCAGAAGCGTCGGTACGTAAAACAAAGTCCTTTGTCACGTCCGGTAGTCTCACTACGGCGTCTGACGTCAACCTATCTTTCAATGTCTGAAATGCCCTCTCACAAGCGTCGGTCCAAATAACTTTCGTCGGAGCCTTCTTCCTTGTCAAGTCAGTCGACGGACTAGCAATAGCACTGAAATTTGCAACATACTTACTATAATAACCTGCAAGTCCTAGAAAAGATCGCACTTCCGTCTTTGTAGTTGGATGTGCGGCGTTCCGAAGCTGATCGACTTTTGCACTGTCTGGGGTTAATGTATCTTCACTGAGGGTGTGTCCTAGATACGTCAGTCTCCGAAATCCTATGTGACATTTAGATGGTCGGGCGGTGAACTCTGTCTGTTTGAGTCGTTCCAGAACTTTTCTCAGTAAGACTACGTGTTCTTCCCAAGTAGCTGTCGCCAACAACAAATCATCCATGAAATTCGAAACTCCGGTCCCTCTTAAAGGTTCTAGCAGTTTCCTCATCATTCGGGTGAAAATACAGGGTGCGTTCTGGACCCCGAACGGCATGACTACCCATTGGTAGGTCCCATTTGGTGTTGCAAAGGACGGTCTTCCTTGCGAACTGGAATTTGCCAATATCCCTTTGACAAGTCAATTTTCGAAAAATATTTGGCATTGGTTACTCCGGCAAATATGGCCTCAGAATCTGGTAACATTTCCACCTGAAATTCTGTGATCCTATTTAATTTTCGATAGTCAACACAAAAGCGGTGTTCACCATCTTTCTTCTGTACTAAAACAGCTGGAGAACTATATGCAGATTCGGCTGGTTCAATGACTCCTAAGTCAAGCATAGCTCGAATTTCGTTCCGTACAGTTTCTAACTTCACATGAGGAAGTAGATAGGGTTTCAGTTTCACAGACGTTTCATCCAGTAACTTCAAACTGAACTCTTCCAAGTCCGTCATACCTGGTGTTTCGGTCAAGATACTTGCGTAGTCGTGGAGTATCTCCTCCACCTCTTCACGTTGTTCTGACATTAACGTTACGTCAAGGACGACGTCGACGTAGGTTTCATTCCTCGTCAAAGGACAACTAGGAAGTACTTCCGCCACTCCTCCGTTGTCGTCGGGTTCTTCAGTCACAACTGTAGCAACCAAGAACTCAGTAGGTGTCTCCCTTTCACGGTAGCGTTTAAGAAGGTTAACCTGGTACAACTTCTCTTTATCTCCCACCATGATGCGATAGTTCTGTCCACCCTTCTTTTCCGTTACAACGAACGGTCCTTTCCATGATACTTGGAGTTTGTTGTGCTCCAATGATAACAACAACAACACCTTGTCACCCACTTCAAACTTATGTTCCTTCGCCCTCTTGTCATAGTACTTGGCTTGACGTCTCCGTGCATCACAAAGATTCTTCCGGGCAGCAGCTGAGAGGGTGAACCCTACAACTTTGCAGAGACCTTATTTTTGAAATTTAAGGGTTCCTACGAAGGCTAAAAAACGAAGTTTTTGTCTTAACAGTAAAAACTTCTCTAATTGACCAGATTTTTTCTGATTTTTTCACGTGCTGGTCACTACGCGTATGTCGTTCACCCTCTCTGCTGCTATAAATTAAATAGCCATTATAGATATTATCAATAATGAGTATTGGAGAACCACACTCAGCTAAATTAGCTCGAGAGCGACTAAAGGCAATTAAAAAATATCTACCTGTTCGTGATTCTGTTAAGCAACAACTACAATCGCGTCAGGAATATCAAGTTGAATTTGGGGAGGATACAAAAAAATTATTTAAACTTATCACTGAGACCACTAAAGGTATTCAACCTGTGTTAGAGAAAACTGCTGAAGCAACTGGAAAAATAGCAAAGCGAACTAAGAAAACAAAAAAGATTCTTGAAAAACTTCCAGAAAAAATAGCTGCTGCGATGCCAGTCCCGGAAATACTTGAAGGTATTGAACAAGTTCGTGGTGAAATAGGTGACATAAAGGATCGTACACAAGAACCAGAAGAACCAGAAGAACAAGAAGCGAGGGGGAGAGTTGTGATGAGTGATAAATTTAACGAAGACAGTATTAATTATATCAAAAAATTTAACAATGATCAATTATCCGCGATTGCTGCAACAAGTTTTTATCAAAGAGAAAAATTTTTAAAACCTCAATATGTTAATGATTATATAGGTCGTGAAACCTGGTACAAATGGATATACCGCATATACTATGAAGTTAATCAGGTCAGAAATAATGATCCAAAATATATTACATTTATTAATGGAATAGACAGTTATTTTTTTAAAGCTACAACAACAGCAATATCAACAGCAATATCAACAATATCAACAACAACAACAATATCAACAACAACAACAATATCAACAACAACAACAATATCAACAACAACAAAAAGAACCACCAAAACAAGAAGCACCACCAAAACAAAAAGATCCAAAACCATTTGAGCAATCACTTCGTGATTATCCAGAATCACCAAAAACACCACCGAAATCAAGTAAAAAGAAAAAAATCGAAATCAAGTAAAAAGAAAGAAGAAGAATTTCAAGACTCTCCCGAAACAACTGGAAGTGGTTTAGGAAGTGGTCTTATTACTTGTCCCAATAACGTTCTTGCTGATGTTGATCGACTAGAAATTCTCATTGGAGGAAAACTAGCTGGTAATAATTCCCCAGAAATCATTAATGAAGCATCTGATATTTGGAAACGATTATTTACAGGCGGTATCATGGATATTAATGTATATCGGTCTCTCATTAATGAAATCAGTGACGATGTCACTTATGACTACCATAGTGATTAGATACAATTAGTGATAAAATCATTTAATAACAAAATGATCGTGCATGGTACTCAACGTGGACCTACCATGGTCAGGGTAATAAACTCTCGATTACCAGTATGCAAAACGACCTACGGAGATGGATTAGGTGATGTTGTTCAGGGTCTGTTTAGAAGAATAGCCCCAAAAGCAATACCAATTGCAAAGCAACTAGGAATGAAAACTATTGATGTTGTTCGTGAAAAAGGTATAAGCGCTGTTGGTAATATTGCTAGCAAAGTATTCTCAGCAATCAAAGATAGACTATCACGATTAATACACAGAGCACAAGCGACCCGACCTCAACCTGTGAAATTACCTAGCACTGAAGTGATGCCAGCAAATGTCAGTAAAATAATAAATCAAGCCGCTAATCAAAAACTAGCGGAGTTGGCTGATGTACCAATGTCGGAAAAGGAAAAAAATATAACCGCTAGTCTGATAGCAGGAAGTGGGAAGTGGTCTTCGTGTTAGACGAAGACGATAATAATAAAGATGTTTAAGCGCATATCTGACCCCGCGTTTGACATGGACGCACCAGTTCTCAAAGATGAGTCTGTGCGCGATTATCAGTATTATTCTTATGACGCACGACTGCCAAATCAGCGTGGACGAATCGAACTACAGGTTCAGGATACAAGTAGGTATTTTCTACCCGCTGAGGCATTTATTGAAGTCGAAGGTGAAATTTTAAATAACGCTGCTCCTGCAGCACCAGTAGCATATGGAGCTGATGTTAGTGTCGGCTTTGTTAATAATGGTATTATGGCGTTATTTGATAGGGCTACGTACATGATTGACGGAAAAAATATTGAATCAATTCAGAAAGAAGTCGACGTTGCCACGACAATACTAGGCCTTGCAAGATACAGCGACGATTACTCAATATCAGCTGGTCCATCAATGATGTTTGCAAAGGATACTTCTGATTCTCCAGAGTACCAACAATATGATATAAGACAACCAAGAAATTTTGCTAAAAACGCCGCAGCAGACGTAGAAAGTATGATTATTAATGTAGATACAGAATTTAACTTAGGATTTAGATCACGTCGAGCAATGTTGCGTGGTGGAAGAAGAGTATTTTCATGTGCAGTTCCACTGTCACATATCTTTGGATTCTGTAGAAATGTTAGAAAAGTCATTTTCGGAGCCAAACACACAGTTGTACTAGTACGAAAAGGCACAGACGATGATGCAATCTGGCGATTCCCCGGTACTGATCCTGGTATAGTAGTACTAACAAAACTTTCCCTGTGGATGCCAGTGATGACTCCGTCAATATCTGAAGAAGACCGGTTGTTATCTTTCTTGAGTCAAGGCGGTAAATCAACTTTGTCATGGTTGACTATGACCACAGATGCTGTTGATAACGCTATTAATGGTTTATTTACGTGGCAAATAGCTTCTCAGCAAGGTGTTTCTGCACCAAGACATATATTTATTGCGTTTCAAAATACTGCACGAATAAACCATCAAAATCTTAGTATTATGATATTTGACAATCTTGGTGTTTCTGAGGTTTCATTGAGGATTAATGGACACCAAGAACCATCCGAGGATATTTTGTTAAATTTCGATCAAAATCATGTAGCACGTGCATATCATCGTCTTATGTCGTTCATGGGACGTGATCAAAACATTGATACTGGTTTACAAATATCGCAGCTAGATTTTACATCGCTGTATCCGATTTATTACTTTTCACTAGAACATTTAGATTTAACCAGACAATCTGTTGTAGATATACATTTTCGAGCTCGTGTTAATAGAGATGCTGGATTAATTCCTAATTACAGAGCAATCGCCGTTATACTCAGCGATAAATCGATGTTACTCGAAGGTGTTGGTGGACGAATGAAAGTTATTGATGCTCCAGTAGAAAACATGTAATTAGATCGTTCATAATATTAATAATGTCATATCATCACGTTAGTGTGAGTCTGACTCCTGGTCAGATTAAAAAGCTGCAATCAGCATCAAAAAATAACTGTGGAATAAAAATATCGCTAAAGCGAGAACAGGTGACCGGTGCAAATAAACTATCTTTGACCGAGCGTCAGTTCAAAAACTTGAATGAAGCTAAAAAATCAAATAAAGGCGTCAAACTTAATCTTTCTGCGGGCGCCATCAAAGACGTTGCTAAATCGGGTGGTATATTTCCACTTCTCGCAGCTATACCAGCTTTAATAGCAGCTGCAGCCCCAGCTGTTGCAAAAGCAGCTGCGCTAGGTGCTGTTGGAACAGCTGCTGGAATGGCATTAAAGAAAGCAACCGGACAAGGAATCAAAAAAAAGGAAGCGGTTTAAGACTACCAGGAACCCCGTATTCGTGGTACGGAAAGGGTCTAAGACTACCAGGAACCCCGTATTCGTGGTACGGAAAGGGTCTAAGACTTCCCGGGACAGTTTACTAATATCACCTATGTCCAATTTTGATTTACTTAATGCTGCTAAGCAACTAAAAATAAAAAACTTCAGAGGTGTTTTTATGCGCGATCAATTACCAAAAAAACCAAACAATATTGAAACCGGTATCATTAATCTCGATAAAAACTCTGGCCCAGGCACGCACTGGGTCGGATATGCAATTGATCCACGCGGAATTATTTATTTCGATTCGTATGGATTAGCACCACCAAAAGAATTTTTAAAGTACGTTACCGGTGATATTCCAATCTGGTATTCAACGCTACCAACACAAAAAATAACTGATCCCCCAATATGCGGTCGTGAAACCCTCGCTGTGCTTGATGCTGTATCAAAATCAACAGCGCCACCTCATAAAGTCGTACACGCGTTCACTACACTACGTCATAACACTTAAACAGATATCAGTAAATATAACGGTAGATATTTATGGAAGATCTACTCGCAAAGATAAGGAGAAGGTCGATTTATCTAAATATGCAACTCTTGATCAGCTCAGAAATGAAATCGATGATTTATTAAATATCACAAGTGTGGATCAAAATGAAGCCGTCGTTTTTCAGGACAAACAAGGACGATTAAAAACGAGTAACATACAACTACTAGATGTACTTGTACGAATTCCCAACGCGGTTGTTAATAATATCGTTACTTTCACTGATCAAGGTAAAATACAGGATTCCGGTAAATCGGTTAACGATTATGTTAAGAAAACTGGTGATGTATTTACTGGTGACATTATTATGTCAGGAAGAAAAATTACGTATCTTGGAGATCCAATCGCAAATACAGACGCAGCAACAAAAACATACGTCGATGATCAAGAATCCAAGTACGTGTCAGTGCGCGGTGGTATAATGCGTGCATTTCTCGACATGAATAATAATGGTATTAATAATCTCAGAACACCAGAAACAGATTTTGACGCCGCAACGAAAAAATACGTCGACGATAAGGAAATTCCAATAACGACTTCGTTAACTACAATCAATGATGGAATTGCTACATTTAGAACTGATTATATTAATCATGTACAAACATTTCTGAATTTTCGTAGAAATGTAAACAGATCTATTAACGACTTTTTTGGAACTCCACCAGTCGTTGACATAAAACTTACCGACATTAAGATGAAAATCAACGATATTGTTAGTGAAATTCCTAATATCATTGAAAAAACGAATCTTATTAAAATTCCTCACAAGCAGATCTTCAACGTAGTATACACAGTAGCATCAGGATTAGGAGTATGGACACTGCAAGATAATAATCACTACACAACAGTGCAAAATTCAGTATATTTACTACATTTCCATGGCGTTATTCAAACGATACTTTTTCTGGAGTTGTATCCGTCATAATAAATAAAGATGCGGAAGAAACATTTCTGCTGGAGGCATCTGATAAAAAATTAACCAGAGCACTATACTGGTGGTGCTTGGAATTTGTGTGTGAAACTCCTCAATTAGTTATCTAGATAAGTATAATGAATCAAGAGTCATTTATCGACGTTCATCGTCACAGATACGCTCAAGTATGTGAGTGTCAAACCAAACTAAAAAATATCATCGACGATTACACGATAAAGGTAAAATAATATCGGCGACGTATGGTTGTTATTGATATAATGGTATACTCGGTTTCTGCTGTTATTGCTGGAACTGGATTATTACTATCAACAATAACGATGACAGCGCCTGCAGTTGTAACAATTATAGTTTCCACGGCAACAACATGCGCAGGTATTTTCAGTATTATCGCTAAGAAAATATCTACGTGTACAAATGATAAACTAAACGAGTACATAATGAAATTGCACACAGCAACATCATCTTATTCTAAATTATCATCTTATCTTTCGGCGTATCTCAGCGATGGTAAAATATCCGATGAGGAGTTTGCAACGATAATGGAAACTTATCATGAGGCATTCAAAGTGGATTCTAATGATAAAGTGGAGGGTTGAATTTCCGCTCTATTAAATACGGAGTATTTTAAATAATGTCATCGTTAGAATTATTACAGCAGATCGTAGCTAATACAACACCGTCAAAAACTACTATGATATCATTAAGTTCAACCAATCCTGAATTTAGCGTTAATTTTCCAACTGCAATTCCAGCAAAGGAAATAGCGCTAGCACAATTACGAGTTTATCATAGCTGGCCAAATATCAGGTCAAAACCATTTGGTGGACAACCAGCAAATAATTCACTGGTATTTGCGAATAAAAATAAGCCGGATGGAAGTCCTGATTGGCAAGTTGTTGGAATTACAACGGGTAGTTATCAAATAGACTAATGACGAGTTCCAACGCAGAATTAAATCTATCACAGGGGAAGAATCTAAAATAGCGATCATTGCTTACGAACCAACACTATCAGCGGTGATTGAAATAAATTCTCCTGATTACCTCGTAGATATTTATCAAAGTTCGATCAGTGTTAGGATGGCCTGAAGTCGCACCTGTTTATAATGGAGTTTCAGAACCAACTAAAAATGAATTTAAAACGAGTGAAGAAAAATTCATTAAAAATCCAGAATATCGAGATAAATATCCATGGAATTATATAGTAATTTGAATTTGATCCAAACAACGATACATACTACTTTACCGATTTTGACGGTAAAAGGATCCCCAAGATAACTAGATCAGTATTTAATGTGGTTATCGTAGACCCCAAGACGCGGCGTACTAGAGATATTGTTGATGAAGAATTTTTAAAAGATTTTTTAGATCCTTTTAAGCCTGAATGCGATAAAACGTTTAATGATTTAAGAAGTTTGCTTATTTCATTATCTCAACATTATGATCATAATGTCAAGCAGCAAATAATCGAGTCAATAAAACACTTAAATGGGATCTTATTCGATTTATACATCGCCAATCGAAGTATTATAAATATTGCGACTAAACTCGATGGAAATCCTTACACAGATCTAAAACGTAAGCAATTATTTCTTAATCATTATAAAATAACAGAAAAAAATTTACAAACACTCATTATACCAGATTTAAATAACGCTGAAATAAAGAAATCATTAACTGATCTTATTGGAGAATATTATCCGGGAGTAATTGAATCGTGGAGAAAAATAGCCCCACCACCGGTTATACTAAAACACAATAACAACCCTTTTGGTGCCGGACGTCATATATCGCCAGGCATTGTAAACATAACAACAACAATTGCAGTCAATCTAGTATGCGATGTTATTGAAGGTAGCTATCAGGTAGATCTTTCTAAGTCTAACCAGGCCCAGCAAGGGTACATATTATACAGTTTTAGCACATTAGCCCCCCCAGGTTGGTTAATTGTATCAAAACCAATTAACCCCGTGTACCTGCGAGTTCATAATCCGTTATTATCAAGGATACACTTTAAACTTACAGACCAAAGCAATCGCATTCTGGACACAAGAAATGAAGAACTAAATATAAATCTGTATGTACGCTCATAGAGCGTTATCATAACAAAAAAAAATATCCGGATGCATAGTGCTTGTCTATGATACATAATAGTTGGTATACAATACAGTATAGTATATACTTGTCAATATAACCTTGCCTGCGGTCTCATTCAATGCTAATCGGCAACTTTCCTATGTGGCAACCAGTAACTGACAAAATAATAATACTGTATTCTTTGTTTACATAAAATCCGCGCACAAGATTTCTCATAGTGCACACAGGCAATCGAAATCTATTGTCTAGAAGGCTGTGGCTGCATAATTATCTCTTATTGATTATTCCATAACGGCTGTGTATCTGTGACCGATTACTGCGTAAAGTTATTTTAAGAATACGCTATGACTAAATCAATCTTCTTGGTAACGGCTTACGCATAGACTCAGTGTTAATGCAGAATTATATATATATTTTGGAAACTAAAAATATAAAATCCCATTTTACACAGAAAACTGTGGTTTTTGTTAAGAACACTATAGTTTTTAGGAAATAGGTTATTGGTAAACACATATTAACTTTTTCAGTATATATTTATAACAAGGTCCGATAGCTCAATTGATAGCGCGTAGAAACTCTCATCCGGGGGGTCATGGTTCGAAACCCGAGAAAGACATATGTCTGAGGGAGGCGATTTTAGGCCAAGATTTATAATCTATTGGGGGCTCCAGCCCCCCCCCCCCCGTCTTCAGAGTACACCAATCCACTACGTCAACACGTGGTGGATTCACTTTTGTGAATCACCCATTGGTTGATCATTATGGGTTGGTGTGCTGGCGTGAAGACGGCATTTCATTATATCATCATCATCATCATCATCTCATCAAAAATATACAGCGGGGGGTGATATTAGGTCGTGACCTTGTGACTTTACTAAAAGGGTACCCCACACAAGGGCCATTCCAAAAGACACAATCGCAAAACTAAAAATAGACCTAATGAGATTCCAGGTCACAAAGACCAATGAGCCTTTGAGTTCCTAGAGTTTCGGTTACGGATATCTAGGAATTCTTGTAAGGCAATAAACAGAATCTGATTGGTCACTAAAATAAGACCTACACGTGTATAAACAACCCTCTGAGTTTCTAGAGTTTCGGTTATGGATATTTAGGAATTCTTTCGGGGGTAAACAAATAACACGTACAGACAGCCCTCTGAGCCTCTAAAGTTTCGGTTTCGGATATTTAGGGGTTCTCTTGGGGGTAAATGTCTAAACAAGGAACCTCATTAGGTTTATCTGATACAGCTATGGAATGGTAGACCGAATGTCACTCCGCGCTGTATATTTTTGTTTATTTTTTATATTAAATATACACTTATTATATAATGAATTTTGAAAATATCAATGTCATTGTTTCTGCGATTAAATAATTACAACATAACGGTATCAATGTATCTGACAATCTTAATGCTGAAAAGATTCTATGTGATTTTGACTCATTACAACAACGAAAGAACGAGAACAGATTTACGCTATCCGCTGATTATAAATTTATGAAAATTATCCAACAAAGAATGTTAAAGTCACTGGCAACTGTCACTGATGATCAGGTAAAGTTGTTTGTGCCTCTCTCAAACGCTATTGACAAAATCAAGCTAGAATTATCTCATGGATACGAACAGAGAAAGATTACGAACTTTCGTATAAGACAGTTAAGAGAGCATTGTGAAAATACGAGTGAAAATACGAATGAAAATGACAGCGATAATGATGGACCATTGACTGTGATAATAGCTAAACAAAATCCTTGGGAAAATTAACATAACCATTATGTTTCAGTAGGTATCATAGATTTGGATATGTTTCGCATTGTGGATACCTCATATTGACAAGTATATTGTATCCCAATCATTATGTTTCAGTAGGTATCAAGTACAATATTACCCGTTGTGCAAAGTTTTTCGTTGAGTTTGCTAGTTTTCGTTGGGTCAAAACCCCAGGAAGGTTAACGGGAATTAACATTAGGTTTTAAATTTATCGATGAAAAACTGGTTTGTTCCAGTTCTTTTGCTCGTATTGTGTAGTTTTTTGCTAGCGAATTACGATAAAAATCCGGAAAAAACCAGTTTTTGATCGATAAATCAAAAACCTAATGTTAATTCCCGTTAACCTTCCTGGAGGTTTGACCCTCAGAATTTGTCAAAATCTGACTGATTTTCACTGATTTTTGGTCATTTTTCATGCAAAAAACGAGATTTTTATTTGCAGTACTTGAGATCCAAATTCACTGAAATGTTTTTACAAAGTATGGACAATCAGGATAGCTTTTGACATTAACTCGTATCTAGTATAAGCGGATAACTACGATATTTATCATTATGCTTGACGGAACGCTTAATCATTTGGTAACATTAAAAATACGGTAGACTAAACGTATTGAAATCTTATTTTTTGTGCAAATCTTTTGGAAAAGGAAGATTTCTGTATATTTTCTGCCACGTGTTGTACCGATCGTGGTACTATGTCAAAGTATTTACTAGCAGAATTAATTGATTCAAAACTAATTTCTTCCCCAGTCTCTGTATTTACGGATTTAATAGCTCTCTTTCTGTATAATTTACACCTTCCTGTGTTTCTGGATTTACAATTTTGACTCTGTGTAGTAATTCGTAGATTTCCAAGTGAATTGTCAAGTTTATCGCCTTTGATGTGATCCACCACATACCCATCTTTGATCAGTCCAAAATAACACTCGTAGGTAAATATATGAGATAAATATCTTTTTTTCTTGCCATTAGTAGTAAATCTAAGATAACCAGTATTATCAATACTACTGACTGGTTTTTTCAATCTGCAGTTTCTAATCACACCTTCTCGAGATGCTTCATAATTGGTAATGATTGGATGTGACACAAACTCATTTTGTTCCATTTATATATAATATTTTATTTGTCTAAATCATTGTTTTTTGAAAATCTAGCCAGATAATCTTCTTCGGTTTTATAGGAGAGTCAGCGTTATATTTTTTATCGTAATATCGTTTCAGCTCTCTGTACTTTTTACCACCGCATTGCGCACACAGGTGAGTCTTTCCTCGCACTCCAGCACTACACACAATACACGGTTTTGGTCCTAGACTCCCATTTCTGACGCATTGCATATGATAACTACAGTATTCATTCACGCATGATCTGTTACACGGAGACGTATAACCGATTTTTAACCAGTGGCAATGATTTGGTTGAATCATATACAAAAGATTAATATTGAATTAAATATATATTTTGCCGTAATTATAATATGGAAGAATTATCCGTGATTGAACCCTACGCAACCAGATTCGATCTTGACAGACTACCCGAGTATAAATTTAGTATTTCGATGCACGATCTAACTTTAACTAATAAAGATATAATTAAACGTATCCGTGAGGCCAAGAAGGAATTTCGTGACGATGGTGCAGTTCATGCATGGTCAACTTTCAGAGTTGGAAATGTTTCTAATACGATGAATGGCAAACGAGGAAGAGTAATCATTAACCACCTTGATAATCAAAAATATTTTATTTTAATAAAATTTATTGTAAATACAGAAGAAGATATTTGGATTATTCGTGACAAGCGCGATCCCGTCCGCGTGCAGTCAGGAAATAATATCTTCTTGAGTAATAAATCTAAACCAGGAATACTAACTGGTATAGATAAACCGTATTATGAGCGGTCGTACCCTGTAACTGCGGTTGTCTATGGAATATTTCCGCTGAATAATAAACCTGATGTTGGTGATCTCAAACCGATGAAATTGTCATCACTGACTTCGTCAAGAATAAATTGCATAGCTGAGCGAGTTACAGAACACTTTACAAACGCGATACGTGGTAATGGTTTAACTGATTTAATACTTAAAAAAATTAATGCCTGGGCAAAGTCGGTTAAAGATACCGGAGCGTCTATCAACGACGTTGCTGAGCTAGAGAAGAAATTAAGATTTCCAATAGCAGCAAAAACATTAACCGGAGAGATTTTGTACAAACCGAAATATATAAAAAATGGAACTCCGATAGATATTATTGATCATAACGCGCACGCATGGACTGCTGCAGTAACAATATTTCCACGAGATAGAACGGTTAAATTTTATGACGGTGATATCTTTGATTTTATTAAAAATATTAGTAAAACCGATCCTGTTTCTGTTTGGTTATTTCAAAGTTCGGAATATGATCATTACGATCAATTTGTACGACCTAACGGTGATATTTATCGTACAGAATCTCTCCATGAGGAAATGGAACATCTTGCACTGAAATATACCTCTGATGATGTCATAGTTAGACAATTATTGAATAACTGTTTTACTGTTCCGTCAGTCGCTGCTCATTTCGCTCAGGAGAAAAATTCATGGAAAACGACACGATCGGAATTTCTTGAAGATGTCAAGAAAAGTTGTATAGAATATGGGCACGGTGGATTATGGAACACCAAATACGATTATAGTGATGTTATCTCGGTTGATATGATAGCGTGTTATCCTGGGAGTTTTCTTGGATATGGAGCATGTTTTAAATACTTTAAGAGATTCGGACATCCTACACATGACATGACCAGGGTTGCAATAAACGGACCCTTACCAGATTTTGACTTAACAGGATTTGCTCACGTAGAATCATTCGAGTTTAGAGAAGATCTCCATGTGATTACTTATATTTGGTTCGGAAAACATTTTTCAGAGCGATGTTGGGTTCCGATAGTACTATCGCGATATATGCTTGATGCTGGATTTTTAATATCGTTGAGAGTAACTGAAGCGATTATATCGTATAGTTCACAGAAGCAAGTTTGGTTACCAGAACCGGACAGATTTAATATCGATGATACCAGGAAAGAATTCCCTGATATTGATGAAGATCATGTCATTAAAATAAGTAAATGCAGGAACGAGTACGATGAAAAACTTGCAAAAGATCTTGGTAGAAAGATAATCGGTAAGTTTACTCAAGGTGGTTCATACGATTATAAACGATATTGTACAAGATTGATTATGGACGATGCTGAACTAGATTTTATAATCGCTGATACAACGGAGAAAAATATATTTATAAACCGATGTAATGCTTATTTATCAGATGGAACAAAACTAGGTACCATTGTGAGCTATCTTGATGGCGACTCACCACAATTTACTCATTTAAGATCTTCGATGTTAGCTTATGTTTCGATAAATCTATTGTCGATGATAAATAGATTTCCTCGTTACGCTGTTAGAGTTGCTACGGATTCATTTTATGTACACAAAAAATATAAAGATTTATTAAAACTCGGTAATGGTGAATGGGGACATGGAGGATAAAACAAGAAAATATACTTAGTTATTCTGAATCTGCCGATGTTGAAATTGCGGAGACATATTACAAAAATAATAATCAAATATCAAAATCATCTGCACCATCTGTGTACGATCCTGTATCTAGACATAAGACCGTTTATCTTAATGGGTGTGCAGGGTCAGGTAAAACAACTCGTGCGATTAACTTATTTATGAATAATAACTCAGATATAATTGTTTTGACACCTACACATAAACTTGCTAGAGAAATAAAGCAACGAGGAGTAAAATCATGTACATACCATAGTTTCTTTAGATGGTGCGGAGATACATGGACCCCATCGCGGATTGGTGAAAAATATATACCTAGGTATATTATATGGGACGAGATATGCACGGTGTCGTTAGAAACACTAAAAACATTTCTTGATTGGTTGTTATTGAAGAATACTGCTGTGATTATATGTGGCGATCATGGTCAACCACCACCCTTTGTTGGACAGTCTCCACATGAATGGTTGAAAACATTTGTAGATTATTATGAAGAAATAAATGATGACCATAGAGCTATTGATGAACCGCTGAAAGAACTTAAAAGATTAATCAGACTGCAGCCAGATCAAGTACAATGCGAGATACTGCGTAAAGTAATTGCAGAAACTTCTATGAATGAATTTTGGATTTTATGGAGACCTGCTGATTTGATAGTCGCCAGTAGAAAGATAGTTCGTGATGAACTGCAAAAGAAATTATTTACGTTACATAAAGAAAAGTTTCCGGATCTACCCGTACCTTTGTGTTATCGCCCATCAGATACTCGACGACAAAATATTGAAATTGAAATACCAGGTGCCTTGGTTCCACCAAGGGTACAAAATCTTGTCTTGAATGATATCGTGTTGGTTGCTGTTGATGTTATTGAGAGCGCGTTGAACATGGATAAATCACCATGGACGTTAGGATACGCTATAACAATTCACTCGTCGCAGGGATTAACTATAACTGATACTAGAATCTGGATTGTAGATGATCGTATTGAATGGTCGAATTTAGTCTATCTCGCCGTATCTCGAGTCAGGAGAATATCGCAACTGCGTAGGGTTATTGTAGATTAAGTAATAACTGAAGAAATAACTAACAATGTCGATATCAATAAAAAATTAGTCAGCTATAAACAGTGTGACAAAAAAAAAATAAGCGTGACTTTGATCTTGATGCTGAATTTATTATAACACTAAGACAACAAAAAATAATCATTGCGCAAGTTACAACTGTAATATGTCATGGCAGTGTTTTAATCCAAGACAATTTACCGTAGACAGAATTAATAGTGATCTCGGTCATACACGTGATAATGTGATGCTGACCTGTCTTGAGTGTAATCGACGTCGAGGTTCTGGACGTTTACAAAATTGAGCTTGGTGGTAATTGCGTATCTTCAGGAATTACTTGCAATTGTTCACGTACAAATCCACGTTGAGGGGCTGTAGAATCTAGTCTGTAGATTGAAGGTCTACCAGTGGATCTTACCACGCTAGAAATTTTATGTGTAGTCACGCTCCAGATAGGATCGGTTGCTCTTTTTTTACCACCTTCAAGTTCGCCAGGTTCATATAAATATCTTACAGTTACATTACCTAATACTGGTTGAGAGAAAGATTCACGTCGTTGTCCGTAGCCATTGCTACGGGGTATATATATATTTTTTGATCGCATTAGAAGGTTTCATGGAAGTTGCACGAGTAATTTCATTATTCAACGCAGCTATCACACTCGGTAATCTTGCAACCCATTCACGAGATCTATCCTTAAAGTCAGCGGATATTTCCCTTGCATATTGGTATCCAAGTAACCGCTCAGCAAGTGTTCTATTAAATCGTTCAACGATTGCCTGATCACGATGAATTTCAGTATGTCCTCGTCTGATTTTAACGTTATGTTTCTTCATCAACGATGATACTGCTCCAAGAAATTCTTTGCCAGGATCAATTTGTAATAACCGTGGCCATCGTAGACCATCACGTTGATAAATACGTTCAAACGCAGATGCAACTTCAGATGCTGTCTTTGTTGATAATGACTCCGCTTCTTTGTATCTACTCGCAACATCAACGACAGTTAACGCATATCTATACGTGTATTGACGTCTACGTGTTTTAATGGTATCGTGTGGTAAAAATAAAATATCAAAGAAGTCGAGCAGAATATATGCCGTAAGATTGTATCTTATGTTTATATTTGGGCCGTTACATCCACTCTTTATACAGTCTTGAGTAAACAACTACGCCTGGACCTTAGTAGGAGTGAAAAAAATCTACGTCAGGGAATTTTGGTCTACTGGCGGTCTCGGTGAACGCAATAAGGTCATTCATGTCTATGGTGTCGTAATGACTTGTGCAATTCCATAGGTCATCATTTCTCACGTACTGGGCGAGGTTCGCCAGATCGCTTAGGAGGGAGTCGTCTGTGTCTCTGCAAGCGTCTGAAGCTGTCCACCAGTATGGCTTACATGCAGTGATAGGACCTGTTTCAATTAACAGCTGCGCAAAAACATCGCCGTCTACATCAGCACACTAGGCTTCAGTCGTTGTCGAGCGCAATTAGCATCGCAATCGGCCCGTCAGACATTTTCCGAACAGATAGTAGTAGCCGACGCCGCGGGCAAGTCAGAGGCATGCGACCATCTGCAAGAGCCAAAACTTTCCAATGGGTCACTCAGTTTTGCGAGTTGCCGAGGTTGAAAATGCCGACCTTTGTACACTTCACCATGGCAGACGCGCTAGCTCGTCGCGCATGCAGACGCCGGAGACGTGTTTTCGGAGGCGGAGTCGGTTAAAGTTGGAGAATGTGCTCGCCATCGCCCCAGGTCCTTGTCTCCAACTCTGCGCTTGATGGATTTTAGGGCCATCCCAGCTAAGGCGCCTAGTGGCAGCCTTGAAGGTAGCTAACTGTGTCTCATTCACCGTCGCCCTGGCAGCAATAGCCAACGACGTGAGACGAGCAAGAAGGAGAATCGAGAAAGATACCGAATTCTCTGCGATCAAAGACGGCATGGAAAATTGCTTTGTAGGCCACCCGTATGCGCATATCCAGAGTGTTAGAGATAACATATCAAATAACGGGCCCATGTCAAAGCTCTTAAGACGGGAAGTAAAAGCCCAACTGAATGCATCAGATATCATCTCCTTACGGCATGCATTTTACTTGACCTCCTTCATCTAGTCGTGAATTTCTCGAAATTGGCTCTACGAAATCTCTTATAATTTTTACTCCTTTTAGAACGGATCACTAATTAGACGCTGTCCAGGAGATGTTGAAATCAAAGTCCTCTGAGATGGAGTACAATTAGTAAAAACCATAGATACCATCTATTAATATTTGCATGTTTTTCATACCTGGGACACATAAGGCGCCATTTATTTCGCTGTTTCCTCTCGACGAAAAACGTCAACATATCCTTCGTAGGTGAACTCTCTCCCCTACATATAGAATATCAAAGAAGGGTCCATGTCAAAACAGTACAAAGAGGTGACGTAATGGACCAATAGTAAACGTACGATATAATCTTAAGGCATGTGTTCTGCCCGACTTCTTTTATGTAGCAGCTAATTTCTTGAAATCGGCTCGACGAATTTTCTTCAAAACTTTCTAACCGTTAGAACGGGTCGTTAATTTAATACTGTCCAAGAGACGGTGATATCAAAATCCTCTAAGTTGGAGCACAGTCAGTACAAACTAGTGATACAATCAATTAACATTTGCGTGTTTTTCATACCCGGTACTTACCGTTCGGCCCTTATTTCGTTCCTATATCTTGACGAATTCCCTTCGTGGAGGGATTCTATCCCCTAGAGATCAAATATGAAAGAAAGATCCATGTCAAAACTCTTAAGAGGGGACGTAATGACCCAACAATATATGTATGATGTCATCTTCTGACGGCAAGCGTTGTTCTCGACGTCCCCTATCTAGCCGAATATTTCTCAAAATCGTCTACTTGAATTTTCTTCAAACTTTTCCTACTGCTGGAACGGGTCCCCGTTTAAATACAGACCAAGAGACACTGAAATTAAAATTATCTAAGTTGGAGTACTCTTAGTACAAACTAGTGATACAATCTATTAACATTTGCGTGTATTTCATACACAGCCCATATAGGGCTTCCTTTATTACGCTGTTTCCTCTCAGCGAAATACATCAGAACTTCCGTCGTTGGTGGTCGCTATCCCCTAGAACTAAAATATCAAAGAAGGTTCCATATCAAAACTCACTGAAAAGGTTACGTAATGGCCCAAATGTATACGTAAGATATAATGTTACAGCATGTGTTCTGCTCGACTTCCTTTATCTAGCCGCTAGTTTCTCGAATTGGCTCTACGAATTTATTCAAACCTTGATTACTGTTAGAACGGGTCCCTAACTAGATAATGTCTGAGAGACGTTGAAATAAAAATCCTCTAAATTGGAGAACAATCAGTACAAACTAGTGATACAATCTAACATTTGCGTGGTTTTCATACCCGATACCCATCCGACACCCCTTATTTGGTCGTTTCCACCTTGATGAAATTCGTCAGGACCGCCATCGTGGATGGATCTACTCCCTAGAGATAAAACATCAAAGACTGGTCCATGTCAAAACTCCTAAGATGGTATGTAATGGCCTAACTGATTAGGCATGATGTCATCTTCTGACGGCATGTGTTGCACTCGACCATTTTTCTCCTATTGCGAATTTCTCGAAATTGGCTCGAAGAAGTTTCTTTACACCTTTCATACAGTAAGAACGGGTCCCTATTTAGATACTGTCCAAGAGAAGCTGAAATCAAAATCCGCTAAGTTGGAGTACAATCAGTACAAACTAGTGATACCATCTAGAAACATTTGCGTGTTTTTCATACCAGGTACCCAAAGGGCACCCCTTGTTTCGCTGTTTCCTTTCGATGAAGTTCATCAGGACTTCCTTTGTGGGTGGTCTCTATCCCCGAGGTATAAAATATCAAAGAAGTATCTATGTTAAAACTGAACGAAAAGGTAACGTAGTGTCCCCAATGTAACGTAAATATAATATTACGGTATGTGTTGTACTCGATCTCAATTATCTAGCCGCGAATTTTTCAAATTTAGCTGGACCAATTTTTCTCTGTATTTTCCTGCTGTGAGAACGGGTTCCAAGCTAAATAATGTCCAAGAGGCGTTTAAATCAAAATCATGTAAGTGGAGGTTCCATTAGTACAAACTATTGCTGCAATCTATGAATATTTAAGTGTTTTTCGCACCCGGTACCCGTCGGACACCTCTTATTTTGCTCTTACCATATGACGAAATTCGTCAGGACTTTATTTGTGGATGCACTCCTTCCCCTAGGATGAATTCATTCGGCAAATAACGCAAATCATACAACAACGCGCAAAAGAAATAACACCAACATTGATACCACCAGCATTGCAACAACAAGTCCTATAACGAGAGAAACTAGAGATACAATCACGTAACGAGTCGAGGAAAAATTATCTAGAAAAAGAGGAAAAAGGACTAAGACTGCCAGGAACCCGTCGTTCATGGTTCGCAAAAGGTCTAAGACTGCGCGGAACACATTGTTGATACTTCCCATGTCCAATTTTGATTTACTTGATGCTGCTGAACGATTGAATATCAAAAACTTCAGAGGTGCTTTTTATACGCGATCAATTACCAAAACAACCAAATCGTGTTAAAACCGGTATCATCAATCTCGATGGAAGTTCTGGCCCAGGTACTCACTGGTTTGTATACGCGATTGATCCACGTGAAATTATTTATTTTGATTCCTATGGACTGGCACCACCGAAGGAATTGTTACAACATGTCAGCAACATGCAAAGTATTCCCGTATGGTATTCAGCATTACCGACACAAACAATAAATGATCCTCCGATATGTGGCCGTGAATCACTTGCTGTACTCGATGTTATTTCAAAATCTTCCGATGCACCTCATATAGTTGTACATACGTACACGAGTTCTGTTTTAAATAATTGCTAATCGTATAATGGTCGATATTTATGGAAGATCCTCTATCAAAGACAACAAGAAACAAGATGATATTGATTTATCAAAGTACGCTACCAGAGATGATCTTGCTGATATTATGAACCTTTCTGGAGTTGACCGGGAAGAAGTTTTTATTTTTCAGGATAAATACGGTGTTTTAAAGACGAGTAATATTACGTGGATCGACATAATTCGTACCATCTGATAAAAAATTAACCGCAGCATCTTAATGATGGTGTCTGGAATTTGTCGCTGAAGCACCTCAGTTGATTACTTAATACTTTAGAGTATATGATTTGACAAATGACAGATCTAAATTTTGTAAACAAATACAGATACGAACAAGTGTGTTTGTTACAGACCCAACTGGAAAATATCATAGACGAGTATACAGCAAAAATAAAAAAATATCGTAGACGTATCGTTGTTACTGACATAATTGTTTATTCTGCACCTGCCGTAGTCGCTGGAACAGCAACTATAATCGGATCATTATCAGCTGCATACATAATAGCACCAGTAATAGGAACTGGTGTTGAAGTTATAACCGGCGTTGATGGTATTCTTAATATAATTGCAAAAAAGATATCTACGTGTGCCGTTAATAAATTACATGAATATCAAATGTTACTATTGTCGGCAACACACACACACACACACACACACACACACACACACACACACACACACACACACACACGCCAAATTATCATCGCTGATATCATCAGGACTCAATGATGGAATAATATCAGATCAGTAATTTGCAAAAATGCTCCTGATTTACAAATCAGGGGTTTATCACGACATCTCTGGTTTGGCAACTGGAAATCAAAACCAGCAGTCTCCGACAAAGACAGACTCACCTTAATTTAAATCAGTAAGTAAATCATAAAATGACTACGCCACAAGAGCTCCTCCAACAAATCGTCGCTAATAAAACACCAACAACAACCACGATGATATCAACTAGCTCAGCTAATCCTGAATTCGACATTGTCTTTCCAACTGCAATTCCAGCAAAAGAAATATCATTAGCATAATTACGAGTATATTACAGCTGACCAAATATTAGATCAAAATCATTTGGTGGGTTGCCCGCAAATAATTCGTTAGTGTTTTCTTATAAAAATAAACCAGATGGAACTCCAGATTGGCACGTTGTTGGTATTCCTACAGGCAGTTTTCAAATCGAACAGATCAATGATGAATTCCAACGCAGGATTAAATCTATCACAGGAAAAGAATCTAAAATCGCTATTAGGTTCATGAGCCAACATTATCAGCTGCGATAGAAATATCACCAAGAGACTACGCCGTAGATATATATCAATCATCGATCAGAACTGTATTAGGATGGCCAGAAATTCCACCGACATATGAAGGTCTACCTGAACCTAAACTAGTTGACTTCACCACAGACAATAAAGTGTACTTGAATAAAATTCCAGATTACGAAATATGGTCATCAATACCAAAATTCAAATTAGGATCTGAAATCGTCAAACCTCAGGAGAGGGACGACAAAATACATGGTTCCCTGGTATGGAATCATGGAAGATATTCGTTTTCAGGATCAGAACTCAAAAATCATTTCAAAATCATTAATACTGAGCACAAACGAATGAGTGACAAACTGCGCCAGTGATTCACTAGTTATATTAACGAATATCCCCCTGTTAAAGATAATCTGAGATGTAAAATCATCAAGCAAGTGGAACATCTGAACAAATTAACTTCGGATTTCGAAAATTATCATCAGAAAATTATACAGCTAAAGAAATATTCCTGGGCAGTCATTCAATAACAGAGGCAGATATGCCAACATTTAAATATCCAGGATTCAACGCTGATGAAATGAAAAAAAAACTGTCAAATATATCAGCGATGATTACTTTCCAATGATCGTAGATGCGTGGAGAAACATGTCCCCTCCGGCGAGTATTCTGAGACATAGCAATGATCTATCCGGTGGAGGTCAACATATATCACCAGGTGTTGTCGCGATCACATCAACGATAGCAATTAATTTAGTGTGTGATGCTACTGACGGAAGTTATCAGATAGATGCTGAAAAATCCATACAAGCACAGCAAGGATATATCTTACATTCCTTTACCCCGACGTACCTCCTGGATTTTTAATTGTGTCAGTACCTGTTAATCCGATTTATCTGCGATGTCATAATCCGCTATTATCACGGATACATTTTAAACTTACTGACCAGGCCGGATTCTTACTTGATCTACAACATGAAGTTTTGATGATAAGTTTATATGTGAGATCGTAGCTACTTTTGTCAGAATCCAAAAAAAAATATTATAATCTGAATCAGAATCAGAATACAAAAATTGCAATCTGAATCAGAATCAGAATAAAAAAAAATATTACAATCTGAATCAGAATCAGAATACATATTATAATCTTAAACAGAATCAGGATCAGAGTAAATATTATAATGAAATTTAATTTTTTTGGACCGAAAATTAGACTAAACTCTGAAAATCGATGGCACTCAAAATAACAAAAATCTGTCTTGATAAATCATAAAATAAATATTATCTGATTCTGTATAAATATTATCATCAGAATAATAACAGATAGTATAATCTGAATCTGTATCAAAATAAAAATAAATAACATAATATCATAAAAATCATAATATTAATCTGAAATAAATATTATAAATATTATAATTTGAATCTGAGCCACTTTCATAATCCTTCTTGACTTTCGTCAGCGACATCGTCGCTGCACATGATAAGGTCACTGCACATAAGTTTTTTCACCTGTCGCACACGTGAATTCACAATCTTTTTTGTTTCGTATTCGCGTGATAACTCTGATGTAACTTTCTCAATCGCGTTTGCGAGTGAAACGAAATTTCGAATATCTTCATCATCGGCATATAGATTGTTTTACGGCCTGTTGAAGTAACTTAATGAATCTATACTCGTCTGCTAGTGTATATCTCCCATCATATTTCCGTTCCTATAGCGTCCAATTGTTCAAATAATTATATATCCTTATCATTTAATTTTTTAATCTCAGAAATAATAGCATTAATATTTTCGAATTCATTATATAATAAATATTTGTTTAAAATAAAAATAAATCTGAATAAAAATAAATTAGAATTAGAATAATAATATAAAAATAAACCAGAATAGAAATAAATCTGAATCAGAGTCAGAACAAAAATAAAAAACTTCAAATATTTTTAAATCAGAAATAAATATAATATTATAAGTAGCAATGATGAATGGTTATCATTCCACTGTGTCCCTTCATTTGCTAGTAATCATTCTGATTAGGGTCCCTTCATTGATGCCTTTCTTAATGTTTGTGTATGGGGGTACCCTCCATGATTTTCTTTCTGGCGACATTCTTTCTGAATGTCCTTGTGTGGGGTACCCTTCAGTGAGATTGAGAGCTACATCGAGCTACTGTTTATTTTGGAGGCACCAGTTTCATGTACACCCCCCCCAATCAAACCCGGATGAGTGAAAAATATCACCCACCACGTTGTCTGACGTGGTGAGGCGTGTACATGAAATCCCCCGGGGCGGTGCCCCCCCCCCACTATATTAGGAAACATTGGCACCATACCGCCCACCGTCAACAATGTGTCGGTCACGGACTTTTGAACTCTAGACCTCGGGTATGAGAATTCTCCACTGTAATACTGCGCCACGGACTCATTCTTACAAATATATGCTTCAGAAATTATGAAGTTACTTATGCTGGATAAGCAGGCAACAAACACGTGATCAATATACTGAATATAAATCACGATTATTGTAAACTGCAGCGTGGATTTATTTAAATTTCCAACACATTTCATAAAATATATCGTATAAAATATCTGCATTAGATAATCGCACATACATATTTTGCAGGGATGTTAAAGTACATGTAGGCTCATATTATATACTCCGGTAGTCTTACCTGTAAGAGCTGAAAATAACTTACCTGGATTTGTGTGCAGTAAAAATAAATAATAGCGGCAGTCATATAATA
>JAECUM010017243.1:0-12576 GCA_016617855.1 Megalonaias nervosa | reverse complement strand
CTGTATTTTTTTTTCACTTACAACTAGGATAAGCTCTGAAAAGATTCTTTTACCTAAAACATAACTTACATTATTAACCAATCATGGCCACCCAAACCCATATATACTGTATTTAATGTTCACCCATATCCAGGCTAGTTCCCATTTTTCCATACCATTAGTACCGTGTGTCCTGAAGGACAGAGAGGGTTGACAGACAAACAGAAAGAGAGAGAAAAGTAAGATAAAGGTTTGTTGTGCCACTGCATCCTATTCATATAAACATTGGCATTTTGAACTGATTAAATGAGTGAATGAGAGTAATTGTATATATTTGGAGACAAATTCTTTTTTTGCTTTACTGGCGTGAACAGGCTACTAATGAAGAACATGAGACCAAATTTGTGTGAATGTAACTTCCTTCATGTGATATAAGGCGATGTCCCTCACGCAGCTCTTCGCACCAGTGCCGGATTACCCATTAAGCACACAAAGCACGTGCTTAGAGCACCAGCCCGAGAGGGGCACCAGAAGAAAATTAATTGTTGATGATAAAACTGAATGAATTACATACGAGTATTTTGACTGTGCAATGATGGCAACACTGTTATTTTCCAACCTTTTTAGCTTTTAATGTTGTTTTTTGAGTTTCACATGGGGGGAGAGGACACCATAATATTTTCAGTGTTTGGGCCCTAGAAGGCCTTAATCCAGCACTGCTTCGCACAACAAGCGGATTGGAACAGAGCATTAAAGACAAATAGATGGAGTACACAAGATTAAACCTTAAGATCCAAATGATTGACTCAGATTCAGAATTGTCTATAAGAAATACCGCTGTTAAATTAGCTTACATCATACATGTGTACTCTCGAACAAAACGACTATTTAAAATGACAATTATAGAGTGCTGCAAACCAATAACATATACTAGATAACAGGTGCAAAGTTATTATTTATCTCCTGATTAATCTACCGTTCTGTTGAACAATGTCTGCAGGTACATGTATCTTGAACTGTTACGGAATTGGTATATTGTGCAGCCTACATTATAGAACGACTCGATTTTCCGTAAGAAACAAAAGATACATGCGTGTCAATGATATGAGACCCTAGACGAGGTAGAAATTTGGGATTTGTACAGTTCATTAGATTGTATGTCATGTACATTACTTATTATGCGCGTGAAATATTAGAGGCATTAGACGAATCTTTGATAAGTCGGTATTTTTTAACTACTAAAACAATGATAACGTCTTGTGAGCCGAGGTGGATCAGTGGTTAGCGTACTGGACACGCGATAAAAAGGATGCGAGTTCGACTCCTACCATCCGAACTGGCACTAAAGAATGTGCAAGTGTTAATGCGCTGTAAAACACGGCTCCCCTCCACAAAAAAAAATTTAAACACAACAAAATACCATGAATTCAATCACACCAGGTCAATATCGATCGCGAAGCATCTATTACATGAGCGGCTAATATAACGATGGTTGAAGGACCAAGAAAAGGGAAAGGACTTTGCAGTATGATTCATAATTTCCAATATTTACGTTCTATCAGTTATTTCGTTATATCCGATTCCATCATAGATGGTATTTATAGCTATATGGGCTTAAGAAAAAAAAAATGAAAATAACTCATTTTCTACGCTATTTGAATTTCCCAATTTGATTATAATAATAGTGTACATCAGTGATCGGTCGGAACAGAAATTGTAGATCAATTGATTGATTTATTTATTATAATGATTGATTGATTGACTGACTGGATGGTTGTGCTAATCCTTTTCTACAGCTTAAAATGAATTTGAGCTATACACGTGTTATTAATTTCATACGTTTTGAAGAATCGGGAATAACTGTAGTTTGGAAGAAAGAAAGAATAAACAACAAATAAGAATACAAGCAACGAGAAATGCATATAGGAGCAAGAAAAGTGACCCGAGCAAATATGATAATAGGACGAGCAGTCATGTGACTGCGCAAGTCATCATCATCATCATCTTTTTTCTTCTTCTCCTATCAACATCGTCGTTGTCGTTGTTTTGTCCTATTTGCCCTTGTCGTCGACATAATCATCTTTTTGGTCTTCTTTCTCTTTCATCATTTGTAACTTACCTTCTTCTCAAATCGTCGTTGTCGTTATGGAGTTATTATTGTCATCCTCATCATTATTTTCTGTTCTTCTTCTCTTCATAATATCATTATGACCACAATAGTCGTCTTCGGCTTTGTTGTTGCGCAGATGATAATGATGCTACTGATGATGCTCATCATCATCATCATTATCATCATCGTTTGAATCGCGTGGTCCAATATTTTACATTTGACTAAATTGTTCCTTGATCTCTCACAGGCAGCTTTTGAAAAACTTATTTTTAAGATTGTCACTTTAACCAACTTTCTGCGGACAAGACATTTGCAAACTGGATACAAGTACTGTACCTACCAGAGCATCAGTTAGAAACGTATTGCGCATGCTTGGTCCATTTGCATAAGTGTTCCACTTCTTCCTCCGCCATTGACCGCTAGTAGAAAGCGATTGTAAGAGGATACGATTCATTACAAATTTTCATCTACTTTTGAGAACTGCAGTCACAGTAACTATGATGTTACACTGGCACAACATTGGCGAAGAAGAAAAGTAAGTAAGTAAAACTAAAACAAATTAAAAGATTAAAGATAAAAGATCACTGAGTTGTAGGGAAGGTAAAAAATTTTCAAAAGTTTGTCAGTCTAGACAATCCAGCTACAGAAGTGACCCCGAATTTCAAACCAGTAAGCTCCGACTTCATTAGATCTAATTTACAATTTTTCCCCAAATTGTTCCTAAATCTTAACAGTGGAGAGCTCCCGTTTGAAAGATTCCACGTCGGGTGCCTCAGCTACAAGAAGCTGGTAACGATTTGTTCCAAAGTTGAACAGACTTCGCGAAATAGCTGTGTTTAAAGACACCTGTATGCTACCAGAATTTTTGTATATAATGTTCTGGATGAGGTGGGGGTGAAGGCTTTTGGTGCTACGATGTCTACAATGTTGTTTATGCTTTGGAATACCACTGCCAGTTGTTGATTGGTTTTAATTGTTTCTACCTACTCCTAGCCAGGATGTTCAGTCTTCTCACTAACACTATTTGCATTACGGTGTCTATTGGTAGTGGATTTTGATGTATGATGATGCACCATCTCAATTTTGTACTGATCCGGGTTAGTGTATGCTGTGAAATATGCAGAAGCCTTGGCCTATATGTTGCTGATGCGTACATGTTTTTGAAAAGATTCCAACGTTCTATTAACCTTTTTCACCGTTTTGTCAATGTGGTTTTGCCATGAGAGATTTGATCAAACTATAATTCTGTCATTGACTATTGTTATAAACGTAACGGTTAAATGTTTAATACTGCTCAGTTTAAGTTACATGTCTTATCTGGGACATTTACAATAGGTCGTCACCGCCATAGGATGACACAAAACGAGGGCTTTGATTTCAAATGTACACATACTCTAATACAAAAACAATCACCCCTAACGTGTTAGCTAGGTATTTGCAATTTAGGCACTGTTTAGGTCCGCAGCTTTAAGATTAAACTGCATGCATTAGAGCCAGTTGATTGCATGCTTGGATTAGCAGTGATTATCAGATATATGTATTTGTATCATTCAAATCCACGTCGAATACGGCGTTGTAATGCAACAGTATAGAGTCCTCGAGCGCACCTGAAGGAATACACACAATTTGTCATTGATTCGACTGGAAAGATTTCCCATTATTTACGTCTATAATAACCAATTCTCAAAATAGTGAAATGAAAGGGAGACAGCAAATGATTACACTGGGTAAGTCTGATACTTTGTTATGCTTATTTATATCTGTAAAAATGGATTATAATACATAACATAGTTCAACAAGCTGTAAATAGTACTTGTTCGTGCTCCCAAACACACGGTGTCGCGCCTGTTAAAGCAAATCAATGGCGTCCGGGGGTAGGGGGTGGTCTCATTTTGATGACACAGAGGACGAAGAAACTGCTGCTGACTCTGATGAAGTTAATTCCCTATCCTTCTTGATTTGGCAGACAAAATAAGGGATAGGTTAGTCCATAATCCATTATTTTAGCAAATGAGTATAAGCCCCATTTTCGGTAGGCGAGAAGACTCGATTTACTCCGTATTCATCAGAAGTATCACGTTTTAGTCCAAGCTGCAGTAAATTCCGAATAATTTGAATCAAAGTTTTTTAAAACTTAGAAATAAATGTTGCCATACATTGTAGGATCTAAATGTCTTTAACATTATTCAAAATAACATTGAAGAATTATATTTACTTTTGTAAATGAAATCGTGACGAAAATATTAAGAAAATCACACTCAGTTTTTAAAATGAACGAACAACTAATTTTCATTGGTAAATAACAGAGATTGTGTCGAAAACAAATTATGGATACATGTTTGAAGATTCGTGCATAGTTACATTATTTTGTCTGCGTGGGTTCGAGTCTCGGGTTCGGCCAATGTGGGAGTGTGAGAAAGCTTGCCAGTAGCTTCTAGTTCGTAGGTGGTTCTTTCCGGAGTTTACCCGGGTTCTTCCTCTACCATTTATACTGGCCGCCATGTATAGCCTATTTTGTGCTGAAAATGGCGTTAAACCCTACAATAACACCAACAACAACATTATGAAAATAAATCTTCAAACAGGAAAAGAAAATGTGCATTGCGTTTTGAAAAATTCCATTTTTATATTATGCTGCCCATTCTGCATTCATTTTATTTGTATTATTGTTAGAAAATAATATGGTAAGATAATTACAAAGAGAATGAGATGCAGCATGTTTTTTCTGATGAATAAAATGACTAGAAGAAAAATAAAAGTCTTGATGAACTTGATATGGATTATAGCAAGGTGGGATACCGAAGTGAGTACTTATACTTAACTTGAAGTATTAATTTCATGCAGCTACATATATACATACATACATACATACATACATACATACATACAGACAGACAGACAGGCACAGATTTTAATGAATATAGCATATCATTACCTAGAACACGAACACCTGGATATTAAAGTGACATCAAATTTGTCTCACCTTATCTTTTATCCAGTACTCTGAAAAAAAACTCTTACCTGTCCCACTTAATATATGCAAGGTTTAAACTCGTGTAAATAAATCTACGTATGGTTTAGCCTACTTGATTAATATGTACAGGCATGTAACAATTTGTAGATATAATGATTTTCATACAATGCATTAAATGCAACAAAGCTCCTACATATCATCTCTATCGATCAAAGAATTCTACATATAGTGTGAACAGGAATCAAACTGCTTGATTACACCCTTATTTGGTCTCACAAATAAGTACAGTCTATAGATAGATAGATAGATAGATAGATAGATAGATAGATAGATAGATAGAGAGAGACAGACAGACAGACAGAGACAGACAGACAGACACAGAGACAGACAGACAGACAGAACAGAGGGAGATGGAAAGCTTTGTTTACGATAGTGATACACACGTTATTTGTTGTTGTAGGCGTTCTAAGTTTAAACTTTTAAGGAATTGTACAATATCTCATTTCACCTCTCTTTGAGTAAATTAGACTATTTGTAGGATTTCTGATGGAAAAAATAATAAATTTAATTTTTAAGAAATTCTAAGATTAATTTTCAGTGATATATTTTTGACATGGAGAGCAAACACGTGTATTGTAATACTCGTCCTTTGACTTAAATGGAAGTCCCGATGTCATAACTTTGAAGTCTGTAATACGTCCTTTTGTGTTATAACGGCAGTGGTAGATAATTATATACGATATGGTAGACAAATAACAATTGTTGAATAAAGGTTTGGGTTTTGGCTCATATAACGAGAATTTGACTTAAATGCGATCATCACACATTTTCTTTTATAACTATATCAATTTGCAAGTATGTGTAATATAATGGTGTTCTAACCTAATGTATGCCATTATAGACATTCTTACGACCCTGTGTGTGCCAATAATCACAAATCAAACACTCATTGAGAATGAAAATAGGCAATATATAAGGTTAGAATCCATTCAAGAAGTATAAAGGTCCTAATAAGAAGGAGGTATAATTTTCACCATTCACATACATCGTATTAGACCTTAATCAGGATAATCTTCGTATCAATTACTGTATGAGATTAAAAATTGAATTAACAGCTTCTGTGTAGAATACATTACATTGAACGGTTATTGTAAAATTTCAAGACTTTAATCAGATGGAAGACTGGGGTGGAGTCAATTTAAATGATCTAATTACTGCTCAAATTTAATTTACAGTTTGTGTTTCCTGAAAGACGAGTGGATGAAAAGGATTTTAAAGACGATTAATCATTGCAGTAATAAAAAGTGGGATAATCATGGGATACCAATATCATTCAAAACTGTTATTTCATATATCGCTGCTCCGTCACTTCGCTGCTTGCAACTCCACCGGTCCGATTCTCGCATCTGCGAGGATGTTACAAAATATTTGAATCAGATTTATTTTATTCAACCCATGATAGCCAATGGCCAGAAATACTCCTAATATTATCACATAAGTTAGTTATCACTGATTACAAATCGTAATACAAAGTAGACAAAAAGCTCTTATAATTTTTATATGTTTTACAGCAGCAAAACTTTAATCTAAAATAGTAATAAAAAAAAAATGAATGATTAAAGTTGTTTTACGTCTTTCCATAGCATATCTAATATACTGAGAAAGAGTTCAATTTTTATCTTAGAAAAATTGAAATATGAAATGCAATGCAGTACTTCATTTTTATAAGAAATGAATTACTGCACTTTTGCGGACGAGGTTACAGAATCAGCCGATAAAGATAGCTTCTATTAAATTTAGTGAATGCATAAATACCTTCTAGATTAAACAGTTGGTTAATTTCTTGTTTTGTTGATGCACTTTATTATGCCGCATTAGGTTTGTTGAACAGTTATTGTTTTGGCCATGTCTCTAATTCGTAAGTGATATAACCAGTTCCAGCAAATAAAAAAATATTTGACACATACGTTGATCCAAGTATATTTGTATATTTTGGTTATTCTTTTTCCTGCTTTTGCCCTTCCTTCTCCATTTCTCTTTTTTTTTTAATCTTCTATTCATTTCACAGTCCACTTTTCAAATCTTATTTTACTGTTTACTAGACAGTAGAAGCCAAAACAGTGTTTGACCGCTGGCGGTAATAAAAGACGAGAAAGAAAGACGTGCTAATTGTTTAGATCAAGACAGCGAAAGAGATAACTACAGAAGGAAAATATCATTACGTGAGAATCGTCTGTTCGCCCAGGAGTTGTTTTTGACAAGCTCATGATGCGGAAGTAACCATCGTATCTAACGGTGAAAAGAAATACGTATCGTATACGAAAACTTTTATTGCTGATAACAGTCAGGTTTGTAAAATGGTATGGATTTATGCGTAAATCCTTGGAACAACTGGGGAAGAATTTAAGTGATTAAAACTTCACGAATACACTGGAAACACTTAGAGGCATGATACCTAAATTTTTGAAGAAAGTCCTCTTTCCAAGGGATACATAGGTACCTTTCAAAGACAGGACGAAGCAAGCTACTTGACCAGTTGAAGTTATATTCGCCTACAGTAACAGAATGCAACACCTTCTGACCGATTGGTATTCATAATGTAACCGTAGGGATCACATTAACTTTTATGACACTAGCAACTTCATGAAGTTCAATGTTTATATCTCAACAAGAAACGAATAAGAAAAATCCTGGTGCTTTAAAGGGTGACCTAAACGGCATCCCTAACATTTCTAGGACAAACATCCATCCACCCACCCCAGAAAAAGGAAAGAGATGAACTTGCTTAGGTCTTATCGTCATGACACGTATAGTATTATGACGACTAACGTCGCTTCAACAAGTCGTGATGACTAAGCATTATGACGTATAACGTCGCTTTAACAAATCATGATGTCTTTGTTGTTGTTGTAGGGTTTAACGCCATTTTTCAGCACACGATAGGCTATACATGGCGGCCGGTATTAATGGTGGAGGAAGAACCCGGGAAAACCCCGGAAAGAACCACCGACCCACGAGAAGCTACTGGCAAGCTTTCGCACATACCCACATTGGCCGAATCCGAGACTCGAACCCAGGCAGACAGAGGTGAGATGGCAGTAATCTGTAACGGAGAGCGCTTTAGACAACTGAATATAAAAGAAATTTCACTGCCACGTCGATAACAAGATAACTGAAATTCGACATTGTTATTATTATATGCTTATGTAGCCGTGTGATAAACATGGCCGCCTCTAGTAAAAAAATGCATCTAATTCATGAACAACAAAACACGATATAATTTTTTCTTAATGTGGTATTTAACTTTGAATTGGGAAGAAGAAAGATGTAATTGTTTAGATTTTTTGTGAATAATCACACAACACAGTTATACAAAACAGTAAACCGGTGAAATCGCACGGGATCTAGTGAGAAATCTGCTGCTTCAGTTTGTTATATAGTACTATGTAGGTGGTCCAAGGTTAACATTGCCGGGGTGGGAATGGGAGACAAGCGCCCCACTCCTCCAGAAATGCCCCATACGGCTTGCGTCTCTGATCGCCTCGGTCAACTAAAATCCAGCTCCTGGCCTTCGCGAGTGGCTTAGCTTCTAAATCCGGCGGACCATGTTTCCACTAACAGGAGAAGGGGTGAAGGCGGTCACTGGCGCCTTGAAACCAGTCGCTTCGGGTAGATGGGGCTCGTAAACCTTGGATGGTTGCTCATCTAGGAGAAGGAAAACTCTGATCCCAAACCTCCGCTGCCTTGCGGCTATACCCACTCACGGGAAAGGCTAAGGGAGTAAACCCCAACAGAGAATCCGGAGACGGAGTCCCTAAGGCGGTCTGACATTGACTCCAATGTCATTCCGGCAACTCCTGCGATGCTGTTGGTGCCAAGTTGTATCGGCATTTGTCGTTCCCTTGGGAACACCAGCTGCGTGGAGAGGGGGGATCTGCTGCATGGGCAACAGCTGATTCTCCATACTACCCTGCCCAGGCTTTGTAGCTCCACTGGAGAGGACACTCCAGCGTCGTCGTAAGGCGCCGGCACAACACGGGAAGCAGCAGTTTACCGGTTATAAGCAATAGCTCGATTGGCGTAGAGCTTGGCGCCAGGGGTTGCTTCCGACGGTGGGAGAGACCGCCATGTCTCATTGGACAGCTACCGCCCGCCTCAAGCTGAGCAGCCCCCAGACAGTAAGGTGCTCTTCCGCCATGGCCTGCCTGCTTCACTGGGTGCGTGGAGCTTAGGGAACTATCTCGACAAGCAGGCTACAAACTCCGCACCAGGCAAGACTCAAAGAAGAGAAAAGAAGACTCCAGCTCTTCGTTTTGCAAACTGGAACATCAGGACCATGTGTCCTGGACTTACCGATGACCTTCAGCAGTTTGACGACGCACGTAAGACTGCCGTAATTGACAGGGAACTCTCCCGACTGAACGTCGACATTGCCTGCCTTCAGGAGACCAGACTGGCTGACAGCGGCACCATCAGGGAAACCAACTACACCTTCTTTTGGCAAGGAAAGTCCTCCGATGAACCTAGGCAGCATGGTGTCGGCTTCGCTGTAAAGAACACGCTCGTCGCCTTCATTGAGCCCCCATCATCAGGCACTGAGAGGATCCTTGCCCTCCGGCTGTCAACATCCTCAGGCCCAGTCAACATCTTCAGCGTGTACGCCCCAACCCTCTGCTCCATCCTAAAGGAGAAAGAACAGTTCTACGAGGCTCTGGATCAAGCAATATCCAGTATCCCCAACAATGAAGGCCTCTACCTACTAGGAGACTTCAATGCTAGAGTGGGAGCTGACCACGAGGCCTGGCCCACCTGTCTCGGCTCTCATGGAAGGGGCAAGATCAATGAGAACGGTCAGCGACTGCTGGAGATGTGCTGTTCCCACAGCCTATGCGTGACCAACACCTACTTCAAATGCAAGGAAATCCACCAGGTGTCATGGAGGCACCCACGTTCCCGCCACTGGCACCAGCTAGACCTCGTCATCACAAGGCGTGCGGAACTGGCCAGTGTCCTCCTCACCCGCAGCTACCACAGCGCCGACTGTGACACGGACCACTCCCTCGTGGCCAGCAAGGTGCGAATAATACCCAGGAAGCAGCACCACGCCAAGAAGAAGGGTCGCTCACGCATAAACACATGCTGTGCAAGCAAACCAGAGAAGACGCAGCAGTTCATCAGCAAGCTGCAGGAGGCTCTCACCAAAGAGACACCTGATGACACCATCGATTCCAAGTGGTCCCACCTCCGAGGCGCTGTGTACAATTCAGCCATTACTGCCTGTGGGAAGAAGGAACGCAAAAATACCGACTGGTATGAGGCCAGCTGGGAGGCGATGGAGCCTGTGACTGAGGCGAAGAGGAAAGCCCTTCTGGCTTACAAGGCTGCGCCTAGCCTTGGTACACTGCAAGCCCTCAGGATTGCCAGGAACAATGCCCGGCAGACCGACCGCCACTGCGCCAACACCTATTGGCTGAACCTCTGCACCAGCATACAAACAGCTGCCGACACTGGGGATGCAAGAGGCATGTACGAGTGTATCAAGAAGGCGACAGGTCCCCCATCCTTCAAGACCGCCCCCCTCAAGTCCAAGACGGGCGTAGTCATCACAGACCAGGGGAAACAGCTGCAGCGCTGGGTTGAGCACTATCTTGAGCTGTATGCAACCCAAAACGTCGTCACCGACACTGCCCTGAACGCCATCCCAGACCTGCCAGTCATGGAGGAACTAGACACTCCGCTCTCCCTGGAAGAGCTAAGAAAAGCCGTCGACTGCCTCGCTTGTGGGAAGGCCCCTGGGAGCGACGGCATCCCACCTGAAGTCCTCAAGAACGGGAAACCAGCACTACTGCAGCCCTTGCACGAACTCCTCTGCCTCTGCTGGGAACAGGGACACATCCCCCAGGACATGAGAGACGCCAACATCTTCACTTTGTACAAGAACAAAGGAGACCGCAGCGAGTGCAACAACTACCGGGGCATCTCCCTCCTCAGTATCGTCGGAAAGGCTTTCGCACGTGTCGCACTGGTGCGCTTGCAGACCCTAGCCTCCCGCATCTACCCAGAATCCCAGTGTGGCTTCCGAGCCGGCCGGTCAACTGTAGACATGATCTTCTCACTACGCCAGCTGCAGGAGAAGTGTCATGAGCAGCAGATGCCCCTCTACATTGCCTTCATAGACCTGACAAAGGCGTTTGACCTGGTCAGCCGGAGCGGACTCTTCAGGCTCCTGGAGAAGATCGGCTGCCCCCCACGACTGCTCGCTGTCATCACATCGTTTCACCAGAACATGCAAAGCACAGTGTGCTTCAACGGCGCAACATCAGAGGCCTTCCCAGTCAGCAGTGGAGTGAAGCAGGGCTATGTCCTTGCGCCGACCCTCTTTGCCATCTTCTTCTCCACGCTCCTCCAGTACGCCTTCAAGGACTGCAGCGAGGGAGTGTACATCCACACCAGGGCTAACGGCAAGCTGTTCAACATCGCTCGTCTCCGTGCAAAGACTAAAGTCACAGAGGTTCTCATCCGTGAATTGCTCTTTGCCGATGATGCAGCCTTGACATCACATACGGAAGATGGACTTCAGCAGCTGGTATGTCGCCTCTCCCACGCCTGCAAAGAGTTCGGACTGACCATCAGTTTAAAGAAGACGAATATCATGGCGCAGGATGCAGACTCCCCTCCAACCATCACCATCGATGGGTACAACCTTGAAGTTGTTGAGAACTACACAAACCTTGGGTCCACCATCTCCAGCTCACTCTCCATTGATGCTGAGGTGAACGGCAGGATTGCCAAGGCAGCAGCAGTTATGGCCAGACTGAACCAGAGGGTCTGGAACAACCCCAACCTCACTGAGAAGACCAAACTGCGCGTCTACCAAGCCTGCGTGCTCAGCACACTCCTCTACAGCAGCGAGGCATGGACCACCTACACGAGCCATGAAAGGAAACTCAACAGCTTCCACTTGAGATGCCTGCGGCGCATTCTACGCATCCAGTGGCAGGACAAAGTACCCAACACTGAGGTTCTGGAACGCGCCAGCATGAACAGCATGTTCACCATCCTCAGCGAGAGGCGCCTTCGCTGGCTTGGCCACGTCAAGAGAATGTATCCAGGCCGCATTCCCAAGGACCTGCTATACGGCGAGCTAGCAGAGGGCACACGCTGACTGGACGGCCACGTCTGCGTTACAAAGATGTCTGCAAGAAGGACATGAAGACGGCCAACATCAACGTCAACAACTGGGAGAGCTGTGCTGACGACCGCTCCGCCTGGCGCCTTGCTGTCAGACAGGGCGTTCAGAAAGCCGAGGAAAGGATAAAAACAAACCTCGCTACAAAGAGAACCAGGAGAAAGGCGAAACAACAACAGCCTCAACAAGCATCAACGTTCACCTGCAGCAAGTGCAACAGAGACTGTCACTCTAGGGTCGGACTCTTCAGCCACTCGCGAAGGTGCAGATAGAACACCCAACCGGAAGCTACACCATCGTCTCTCGAAGACGGACGGATGCCGA
>JAECUM010017242.1:0-37343 GCA_016617855.1 Megalonaias nervosa | reverse complement strand
TTATCATGGAACGAGAATGTTTCGATGATATTCTCGATAACTACACCACATTAAAACACACTCTTGAAAAATATCACGAACAGCATGGAGTTGATCAAAATCCACCTTGATTCAATCACTGAACAACTTTTCACAATTGTTCATGAAAATAATGATTGATTACAGCTTAAACACAATCAGATTATACATGACATTGAACAGAAGTGCGACAAACTTAAAAACGACCATTGGTAGTCCAGGCCGCGATTTCATTCAGTGACAATATCTGACATAGTGGAGGGTTGTGATATTAAGTTTTATTTTTATAGGAAAATGGCGCTATCCTGCAATTGCCCCAGTTATATACTTGATACTATCAGAGATAAAATTAAAATGATGATATCGGATAAAGATCAAACGGAAATATATAACACATTAATGAAACACTGGCCCAGCATGTTTCCTGAAACAAGAATCAGAAGTAATAAATTAACCTGTGAAAATGTCATCAAAAAAATCAAATTGATATACAAAGGGTTTGGTGCAACATTTATCGCAGATGATAAAATTCATGTCGCTAGGTCAAATTACACGATTAATTATCCTGAGTTTCCTAGATCAGAGTTTATGGACGATCCCAATTGGGTCAAGTACAAATGCGATTGTCAGGGATTCTATGGCGGAAATGATATTATCATTGAAAATTGTCCCGAGGAAGATATTAGCATTGATAATTTCGATGAGGATTTATCTGATGATAAACAACAATATGATGTTGACCACGCAATTATGCTAAAACTTCCTGTATGGAGTGTCAACAGATGGTTCAGTTTGTATTCAAAAGAATAATGAGTTTATTATTACCGTTTGAATCAATCTGGACAAGTGGAGGGTTGATCCATTTTCCTATAAATATGGCGCTACCCTCCAACGGTTCAAAATAAACCTTCAGCAACAATTATGATTACTGGGGGCTGCAGCAGGACATTTATCGTTGATAGTATCAAGTATATAACTGGGGCAATTGCAGGATAGCGCCATTTTCCTATAAAAATAAAACTTAATATCACCACCCTCCACTATGTCAGATATTGTCACTGAATGAAATCGCGGCCTGGACTACCAATGGTCGTTTTTAAGTTTGTCGCACTTCTGTTCAATGTCATGTATAATCTGATTGTGTTTTAGCCGTAATCGATCATTATTTTCATGAACAATTGTGAAAAGTTGTTCAGTGATTGAAGCGAGGTGGATTTTGATCAACTCCATGCTGTTTGTGATATTTTTCAAGAGCGTGTTTCAATGTGGTGTAGTTATCAAGAACATCATCGAAACATTCTCGTTCCATGATAAGGGGTTTTTGTACTTCAGTTTTGACATTTACTTGTCAACGGACCAGCAGCAGGTGGGGGGGGGGCGAACCCTACAAACTACAAACTTGAAAAGCGCGTATGCATTGACTAGCAGCAGAGGGGGCGAACAGACCAGTTTTTTTTTTTTTTTCGTGTATGCATTGACTAGCAGCAGGCAGGGTGATCAGACCAGATTTTTTTTTACCTCGCCATAGAAGGGATGACAGATATATGTTGATTACATGTTTTTGTAAAATCAACCAGTATTTGTATTTGAGCAAAAGTTAATTTAGCTCGGTGTAATATTCAAACTGTCCGTTTGGTCCTTCTATGGCGAGGTAAAAAAAATCTGGTCTGATCGCCCTACCTGCTGCTACATGTTAATTGCTCACAATTTTGTTATTTAACTCTGGGAGTTCAGTATGGCAGGTGGTTAAATGTGTCTTGTAGCAATGTGATGAAAATGTCACTGGTACATGGCTCTCAAACAAGAAAGCCTTATCATTACTGGAGTCACTGATAAGTTCTGATAGCCTATTGTTAATCTGCTTGATTTTCACTGACTGGGACAGCAGCTGAAAGAATGGGGAAACTTCATCATCAATGTTGATAAACGCTACTGACTTTATAATCACGCAGTGTGGTGGTGGTGGTGGGTGGCATTCCAAGGCTGACAACACCCTGTATATTTGCTTGACAGCAGTCTTAAAACTAACTCCATCCTCTCCATGGTTGGATCAGAGTAGGCTGTTGCTCAGGAGTATCTTCACATTCACTTTTAAGTATCCTGTTCATGGTTTGCTTCCATTTCTGGATAAACAATTGCCTGTGGCAATTATGATGCAATGCCTATGTATCTACATAATCCACAGCTAATAGGCTGTGGATGAGCTGAGCACATAGGAAAAGTCAGCTCTGCTGGACTACTTTGTTGTACCAGGATGCATGGCTGCTTATTCAGTAGAATGTTGCTGGTTGTATGGAAGCCAGTCTGGTCAGCTCCAGTACTGGTGTGGTAGATGGATGGAATTTTCACTGAGTCTGTCACAGTATGCATGTGGAGCCATCTATCACTCAGGTTTTCTTAATTATAAACTGAAGAAGCCATTGCATGGCTAAAGTGATGGATCTATCAAAAATATCCCCATTTTAAAGGCCAGTTAGGGATTGCTGGATGACCAATAAACTCCAGACAACTATACTATACTGTATGATAGATCCAGTGGATCTGAAAAATACCCCATGAGAAAGACTTGCAGGCCCGAAGTCCATGCTCAGACATGTGGTGGGACTTTTGTCCACTGGGTTGTCTAAAAATGGAGGAACAATCTCCACTGTATCTAAAAAAAAAAGTGGAAACAAAAAAGGGAAGAGATAAAATTTGTCCTGAAATGAGAATTTGCCTTGTGGTCTCCTGTACCAGTCAATGTATATATTGATCAATTGCTGGCATATCTATGTGAGACTGTCAAATTTCCGTATTTGATTCCCCCAAATCTGCCAAAATTATAGTGCCAGAAGGCTTTATTCAGCTAAATGGGGGGAGGGGAACCAGAAGCATCCCCCACAAGGCTTACAAAGATTCTGTATTTGGATGAATACTTAAGGCATCCCCATTTGTCTTGCATGAATTTCACCTCTTACCTTTGCCTTTTGCTGCATTTAGAAACATTGTTTCACAGAAATTGTAAAATAATAGAAACAATATATACATTAATATGTCAGTGTGTCAATAATTCACCAAATAAAACCCGTTATTAACAGTGAGTGAATTAAAGCAGCATGTGCAAAAATTTCAAAAGACAACAGGCATCAACATTAGTGTGTTGTACCAAGTGGTCTAAAAATGACCAAGTCCAAGAAAGGGACAACTTCACAAAATATTCACAACGTTAAAAAAAAAATATGTACAAGAAACATGAATCCAAATAAATTCAAAAACCATTATGGCTGATTTGAATTTAACACAAAACTGACATCTAGTGGAGGCAAGGGGAGATAATGGTGCGAGTTATTGCCCTTAGTCTATATAACATAGAAACAATGATTGTTTATCTTTTACTTGGGCTGGTTTGAAGATATCATACTAAAAGAACCCTGTAATAAAGAAAATCACTGCCCCACCTTAAAATTGCACAATACACATGCTGTAAGCTTTTATGCAATAGAATATAGTCAAAAGTTATTTATATTCAACCTCATGAACATATACTGTTGTTGACAGAGTGTACTGATTAAGGACTAAACATGCATTTCATATTTCAGTGTAGATTCAATGTCTTCTGTTTATCTTTATTTTAAATAGCTGTTGTCACCATAAATGTCCATCATCTGAGAGGATTATTTTTCCATGGAAAAAAAAGTTGTGCTTTTCAAGGGAAGCTGAAAGGTGTGCATCTTGTTAAGCCATGCACAAATTTGTTCTGGTGATTTAATTTATAGGATGGATTAAAGTCAGCAGGATACAGTAATATTTTGCCACATAAATTTGGGAGTGAACGATTTGTTTGCTGGCTGGTAGTAAGAGTACAAATGTTATCGCAGCAGAAATGTGCCAGTATGACCGGTGTAATTTGATACCTTCATCTATTTGCCTGTAAATTAGATATATCTTGGAAGAAAAAGTTTGACTTTCAGAAAAGATAAGAGTTAAATCCCTTTTCATTAGGGTCAGAGGTCATTCAATATTTCAAACTTGTCTGTAAAGTTAGGCAAAGTTTCAGTTCATGGGTCACAAAGAATAGCCACAAGTTAAATTAGCACCGACTTAATCACTAATCTTAGACTGGTTTGTGCACCTTGACAAAATAATTATTTCAGTACTGACTTACAACTTACATATGACTGTAGAACAGGAGTGACCCTTTTGTCAGCCAATACACACAATGAATTTGTTGAATAGTGCACATAAAAGAATCCTGACAATGTAATATTACTACTAATAATAATGATGATATTTAGTGCATGGTATTTGTAAAAAAAAACAACAAATTTTAAATGGTTAACCTGAACCCTTAGCTGGTAAAGATGACACCCAATTCTCAACCGACAATCATTTGATTGAGTTGCAAATGTAATACTTGTTCAGTGCCAGTTAGAGTCTTACAACTCCCTTGCATGTATGACCATCATCCCCTCATTTATAAAGGCAGCATCTTCTTTCTTTTACCTACTTACTATACTTATATGTACTTTGTTTAACTCCCTTTGATCATGCCGCACAACTGAAACCTGTTCAGTTGTAGCATCTCCTTTAATAGATTTCACAGAATATATGCTCCAAGTGTCACTTACTGAGCCTGAGCTCAGTCTCCATATAAGCACCCACAGATGACACCAAGGATTAGGAGTTGAGTTGAATGATGTTGATGATGAGAATGACATTAGGCAGTGATATTTATAGGATACGGTGAATCACAAAAGTGTGGAGATTACTTTCAGTGTTTATTTCTAAGACATATGAAAATAATTTATTATGAGATAATGTGAATTTGATTGTTCTGGACTGCTATTATTATACTGGTACGTGACCTATGGTAGAATTCATGGATTTATCATATAAATGATTTTAAATGTTAAGAGTTTTGGATTTCTATAGATTTTATTACAAAAAGATGGACAAAATGTAAATTGTCAATATATTTGTGACAAAACGTACTCCCATTAATAATATAATTTGCATTTTACACTGGTTTTGTCTTTATCTATTTATCTATCCATCCATCCACCCACACACCCATCCATCCCTCCATCCATCTATTGGTTTGCTCTTCTGTCCAAAGTGCAACTCAGAGTCATTAATGACAAGTCATCCCTTACAGTTGGATTTAATTTACAATGTACACTTTGATATATAGGAAGGTCAATGAGAAATTTGATTTTTTTTTGGAGCCCAAAAAAGTGGAGGTGGGGTCAACTTACAACTGAGTATACATGGTACCTATATGTAGCAGGAAAGTGTGCAACAAGATAGTACTCAGTCTCTAATTTATTTATTTTGTCTGTATTAATGTAACAAAAAACAAATGACCACATACCGATATTTATGATCCAAGTAATTGTACTTTTCTGCTTTTGAATTCTTGCAGACTTTGTCAAATTCATCCTTGCGGACAATAACTTTATCTTTCTCGTCTTTTCCCCAGTGAATTACATTTCTTTCACCTGAAATTTGTAAACAATTAGGAACAAAAACAAATGTTGCTGTTAAATTTTGTAAACAATTCAGCTGTGGTTTTAAGTAATATGGTAGAAAAACATTTTATCTTTTAATTTCAAACTGTTTGCCTTAGAATCAACATCAAAATTAAACAGTTTTAATGTATATGAATACATTTGATACATGTTGGGAAACGACTCGTACAAACGTACCATTTTCATTATCACTTTTCCAATTTTATTTGTTTGGCATGTGTCTCTAACCAAAATGTAAGGAGCAAAAAGGTAGCAGAGTCTGAGTGGACTGGTATGAACTGCCTGTTGATCAATTCCGATCACAGATGTCAAAATATTGGACATTCACCATTGAAAAGTTTAAAAAAAGATAACATCAAAGTGAGTGGAATCAACCCATTATTATATCGGTGAAAACTGAAGCATAATTTACATAATTCCACAGAAAAACTGAAACAAGCAGGAAGAAAATGTTAAGGAAACATAATGGCAGTACCCAAGATTTGCAGTTTTGAAAATAGCAAGTGATAGGAAAACAAAGAAGGATCAAAACTGAATGATTCTGAACCCTTGTCAGAAATGGTGGCCTTAAAACAGAAGCTTGTTATGTAATTTAATTTTTATTTTGTGCTTAACTTGCATCCATGGTTGTAATTTGTAAACATGTTTACATTGCTAACTTTTGCCCATGATTGACTGTTGTAAAAAAAACTTGTTTACATACCAAGAGTTCAAGGTCAGTCTTGTTTACATCAGACATGGTTTTCCCATTGGAATTCTTCACATTCTATTATGTTATAGGTCAAGAGGAAATGTGAATAAATAGTAATTTGACAAACAATTCATTCCTATTTTAGATCAGTGTGTCATATATAATTCAAGAAGAATTATTTAAAATATTCATTATAATTACTAAAGTGCTTATTCACCTTTTGGATTTTTACACAATACTTTGTATTTCTCTGAACTCAAAGACATTCTGGATTGCAACATTGTGTTATACTGTATCAGGACATTTAAAACTACTGAAATTCATTCGGAACATTGTTCATTTTTGGATTCGTGATAGGACATTTAGGATTACTTGAAATTTAATTCACAACAGTATAAGTGTCTTTTGAATCTTCAGTTTGTATTGTAGAGAAATAAATTGTTTGTCAATTTTACTTAAAATTGCTGGTTTCACTTCTTTCTGTTGCATATTTAAGACCGAGGAGTTGTATCAAGCTCCACTCATTTTCTCGAGTTTCTCTTAGCCTATACTTTTTTTAATTCCCTGGCAAGATAATAATTACATTCTCTAGCAAAGCTTACAAATTATGTCTCTTTGTAATAGGTCAGATGGGGGGGGGGATAAAATGCAGTACACTCTATAGGTTCAAATTGTGCAAGGTATAAATGCACAAAGTACTGAAGAATTTTGTCATATAGTGAACACAAGGTTTTATAAAAAATACTTAACACTCCACTTTTTTCAGATTTAATCAAAATCACTTCCAAATGTAGATCATTCTACCCTGAATGATATCTGACTTTTGAAACTTGTCAGTCAATTATCATGTTTATCTTATCTGTGGTAAAATGTAAAATTCTGCTTGCCTTGGTGCCCCACAATTTAACATCTCACACCTAACTGCATTTTATCTTTCTAAAAATATTTTTTTCTAAAACTATATGCAAGTGTGAGCTTCACAAAAAATTGTCTATTTTTGCTGCACACTTTATATTACATGTATTTTCATGCCTATTCAGCATTAGTCCATTTACCACATTTTCACTACATGCATGACTTTCATCGATTGTATTTGTCTTGATTTTAGCAGTTTATACTGTGCACAACCTTCATCTATTTCTCTGAATTAACTTCCATGTACAGTTCAAAGGTGTATCATAATCTACAGGTTTTTTTCCTTTGTGACTACACTGAACTATCAATATAAAGCCAATGATTTCCAGTTGTAGGCCCAAAGCACATTGCCATGGCAAAGAGATCATTTAGATGACCATGAATTCTGCACCAGCTGATATTAGCTACCTTAATGGCTAGGCTTTGGTAAATGGGTAAGTAGCCATTGTTACTAATTACTGGTAACTGTGAATCCTTCTGTGTATGTAAGCACATGCAATTGTTCAGAAAATAAATTAAGCCCTTCCTTTTAAAGTGTTTAAGGTGTGAGGATGTGCATAAAAATCTTGAAGGTAATCGAAAGCTTTCTCTGAGTTCAAGTTGGACAATATTGTCAAATTATTAATATGCAATAATAATAATAATAAGAAGAAGAAGAAGAATTGTTACTTATATGTCATTTAGACTAGGGCACTACAGCATCAGTAGACACTTTTTAAAGAAGTACAAAAAGGACTGCAACTTGTGAAAATGTAAAACCTGTTTTCATTTTTCGGGAAATGAGCTCACAATGAAAATGACACTAATGCTAATAAAAGGCAAACATATAAATGAAAGTGACAGCACAAGTAAAGACAACAAAGAAAACTCCACTATGGTGAATGACACTGATAAAAATGGTGGCAAAACTACAAAAATGTGACAACTAGAGACCCGAACAGGAGAAGTACTTCTCATGGTTTAAAAAAGTTAAATCAGACTATACATTAAAAACAGTTTTGTAAGTCTGCTGGAAAAGAGAATCCTTTCACTCAAAATGGAACTACTAACTTGCACCCATCAGATTTTACATTTAACTTGGATCATTTAATTGTTGTTGAGGGTTGCCTTGTTATGCAAAATAAGACACAATCCCATATCCTGTTGAGAAAACTCAAAATTAGCGTGAAAAACTATCATTGTAAAGCATCACAGTTCTGTACAATGAAACAATTAAATTAATCTGAATAATGGAGGAGCATTCTGTATTTGAAAAGTTGAATAACCGAAATCCTATACATAGTCATTAAGTAAGAAAACCAAACAGGAAGTAGCAATGAAACTAATTTGAAAAAACTAGTTTGCACGTAATACAATACCATTGATTATTCCATAATGATTGTAGAACTTTCTTGGGAACTTAACAATGTCCCCTTTTTTAAGTCTGCTGAGAACAGCTTGATTGGGCTCTTGTACTGATGATGCCAGATTTATTCTGATCTGAAAAGAACAACAAAAAATATGGCACCTTAATTTGTCGAACTCCACAAGCAGTACAAGTATAGAATACAAATACATGAAACACATATTTTTGCTTTAGGAATTAAATTATATTAGATGTGTGAACTAATTCAAATGTCACCATCTTGTTAATGTTATACTTAACATAAGCACATTCAAATGCCCTGGGAAATACAACAAAAATCAATGTTAAATTACATTAACAACATCTTTAGGTGAGGTAAAAGCAAGAGGTGTGTTCCAGTGAAAACCTGACTCAATATTGTGCTACGTCAAAATGAAAGAGCTGCATTTTTGGAAAAAAATGGAACTATCCCCTAATTCTTGAATCTGCAGCCATTCCATTATGAATCGTATCCCACCTTCAATTTCTGAAATTATCTACCTTGCTCAATTATAACATCAATGAAGATTATGTAATTCCTACATACCTTACAAATTTCAAACATACCTTCTCTATCCATGCAAACTTTTCATAATTTGGTAAAATACAGCTTTCAACAGAAAGTGTAATCATAAATCCTTACTATATTTAGAAGATGGGGCTGTTTAATATACACAATGAGCTGTAGGGTGTTGCAGATATTTATGCAGGTATAAATATGGGTCAGTACATTTGTACTGTATACAGCACTCCAGACAAGATACTTGGAGCTACAACAGTTACAATTAAAATACAAGGAAATGAAACAAAATTCCACAAATCACAAAAAATCATGTTCTTAGAACAGATATTTGTTTTCCATTTTTTATCAATTCCAAACAATCCACAATAATTCAGTCTAAATACAAGTGTCCTCACCTAAGAAATGTGTTTGACTGGTATTTGGATGATATTTAACATGTTGGCAATTTGACTAACATTTAAAAGAAATACATCATGTTGACATTCTTATTAATATAATTTGCTAATTTTAAAATCTTATTATATTTCCAAAATTATGATGAAAAACAAATTTTTCTGTATGTCTCTTCAATAATACTTACCAGAAAATAATACCTTAGGCAAACTACCAATACCTTGCAAATCCTGTCCTCCCAGATTAAAATGTTATAGCTAAAAAGCTACAAGTTATCTGCCCACCTAGGTGGCAGTTAGAGTGATCTCCTCTTGATACCAGGATTGGCACCAAACATAGTGAAATCGTCAGTTACGACTGGAGTGGAAGGCAGGCTCTCTATATGGATGTAACTGTGGGGAGGCTGGGAGGGTGCATGTGTATTATGATCATGTAATATTGAAAAAACATAATTTACTAGAAAAAAATTGGTTTCTTCTTCAAATATGTTACCCAATCAAACTACCTTAGGAGAATAGGTAACAGGTGGAGGAAGATGCAGCCCCTTACCCTGGGGAAACCATCTCCAGTCCCAGAAATATAGAGACAGGTTCTATATAACCCGACTGGAAAATTGACTCCATGTTATGAGCGGTTTCGAAAGGGAAATTGTTTCCATCCTGCATATCCAGCAAAGTTGTGAAGTCACATCCTTATCATGCTGCCAACAACCCAGGAAGGCAACCTTTTGTGCCATGGTTATTGGTTACACCAGATCCAGTTCAGCCGTTTAGGATGAAGATCTCTAATATCAAAACTGGAGAAGTGTACTCGGGTCTCCATTCACTATGCATGGAAAAGTAGAGAACAGTTTCACTCAAATACAGTGTTTGTGGTGACGGTCCTAATTTTGTCAGCGGATAGGCAAAGCAAATTCATTGGTATTGGGTTGTTTCTTACATGCGGAACAAATAAACCACTTCATCCTGGATGAAAGTGTCTGTGTTGAAATATCGTTCTTTCCCTCTGTGAGGGCAAGAAGAGGTGTGATCTCCCTTGACATAAACAGTTCAGTCTTCCTTAAATACCATTTCAGAGCTCACTCTGGGTACAGCAGGTGACCTTGAGATGACGTTTCCAAAGTAGACATGAATTTATTACCAAAGCCTGATAATCCATGAACGGTAGCCTGTTATTGCCAATGAAAGCAGGGGCCCTCATGAGTGATACTGACCCATCTTGTTGGAAATTCATGTGGACAGATTCACCAATGGGACATGTATTCACTGATTCTGCCTGTATCACATTTGGAACCAAACAAGAATACGGGTCTGTGGACTTGGTTCTGCCTTGCTGTTTGAGATAAGTCGCTACAGTGGAGTTGTCAGACAGAATGAGAGCTCCATCCCCATGTACCAATGAAAAGTTTTCGAAGGGTTTTCATCTTGAAAATGTTGATACATAAATAATGATCCTGAGGCCATCACACTCCACTGACATCCTGAAATAATGGAGACTTGCCCCCCACCCCCACTAATCTATGTTCACATCTGTATAGATTGTGATTGATGGAGGAGGTTGTATATGCAGAGGTATCCCCGATGCAAGTTGAGAGTGACATTTCTCTACCTTCAAGATGGATCAACAGTTCAGTCTCCATTTGGACCACAGAATCACGGTAATGGGAGCCCAAGAAGGCAACCTAGGACTAAGACATCCAGTGCTGCAGTGAGCAAACCCAGCAGGCAAAGGGATTCACAGCTTCTGTCTCAAACTCGTTGGAGTCAACATGGATGGAGAAAGCATTGTTTGTTATCATCATAGTCAAGGACACTCTGAATTGGAAAATGGCTGGGCATCACTATGTGCCTTGATGGAGGGGGCGTAGGAGCACTGTGTCACAGTCCCTGGTTGATCAGGAGGTGCAGACGGGAGATGAGAATCCTCAACGATGTAACATCTTTAGAATTCCGAAAGGAAACCACTTGGTGAGGTGATGGTGGGACATGAGCCGCAGCATCATTTTGACTGGCATGGCAAGGTCCAGTAGGCCATGGGGGGGGGCATAATGACCAAGGTGCCTGAGGTGGAAGGCCCCACATCCCATAAAGATTCATATGTATAATTGGGTAGGGGGGACACCTAAGTGGCCCCCATCCCTAGCTTCAGTCCTGTGTATGTATTGTGAATCCTGCACAGGGTGGGATGGTGGAGAGGGGAGAGGGGGAAGCTTGGTCCTGGCCCTGGCCCTGTACCATGAGGTCGATGAGGGATAGATGGAGAAGACCTCATCTTCACTCTGTGCATCGTGGGTGCAATGTGTTGTTTCCCTAATGGACAGGGCCAACACGTTGCCACAGGCACAATATATATCATGGTGTTCAATGTCCCTGATGGGAGGGAGCAACCCACTAAAGTGATGCTCAAACTCCCTAAAGGGAGGGTGCAACCAATGGTTTCGGTGCTCAGCCTCCTTCAAGGGAGGGTACAACCAGCTATCGCAGTGCTCTACCTCCCCGGTGGGAGGGCGCAACCTGCCATTGCAGTGCTCTATCTCCTTAACAGGAGGGTGCAACCCGTGGTCGCAGTGCTCTACCTCCCCAATAGGAAGGAGCAACCTGCTACCTGAAGTGTGAATGCTATTAGGGACACGAGAACTTTCCATCGTCTCACTAGAAGGGAAGTTGAACAGCCTCTCGAACGTCGAGACCCTCATTCTGGAGGAGCTTCAATGGCTGCTGAAGATGTTTGTCCTAACATAGTGATCTGGAAGAGAAGCCAGAAAAATCAGATGAAGAAGAAGGAATGTTCTTCCGTCCTTGATAGGTACGTCTGGAACCTACTAGATTCCAGGTGCTGGAAGACCACAAATCACAAATGGTGCAATGGTTTTTCCGACTGCACCTGGAGCACTTGATACAGCTTGTGTGGGTATCCCATGAGGTGTTTTTGTGGCCACACTGCCCTACAGACTGTTTGCTGATTTTTTTTTTTGTAGTAGTAGTGGTGTGGTCCCTTGTTGCCGTGAAACTCGACTTATGCACGAATAAACAAAAGATGGAAGTTATTGTTGAAGTATTTCCTTATTTATTGAAAGAAACAAGATATTTCAGTTGTGACAATTGTTTACTGAGGTAACATTCTTGTTATGCAAATACATGAACAATGACAACATGAGCGTTGTACAAAGTTATAATTATTTTTTTATCGAGTTGGAAATAAAATGGAGAAAACGATGTCCTCAACATTTGAGTGGGGCCTGTTATTGTTCCTAGAAGATAGGGACTTACCAGTACCATTCAGTTTATATTTTAAGTATAAGTGTCTACCACCATGGGTAGAACACGAGGTAGCTTCCAAATTCCCACAAAGAACGAAGTTCTAAGTGGGAAAACAAAAAGCTACAATACAGTTTTTAGAACGAACGGACAGGAGTAACACTGAGAATTATTAAACACTGTAGAGATAGACTGCCAACTGCGGTATATTAGTTGTCCACATACACTGTAGAGATAGACTGCCAACTGCGGTATATTAGTTGTCCACATGCATAATTTCTCGGCCACATGGCTTCAGACATCTGCACAACATGACGTCCATGAAAAGAATGACATATAGGTACAGCTTTCTGCACATGACCATGCGACAGGATAAGTAATTGCTGCTATTAAATTAAGTGCTAATTTGTATGTCTATTTTTCTGACAGGTTGACTGATGATTCTAAAGTGTGTGTGTGTGTGTGTGTGTGTGTGTGATTTGGATTTTTAACGTAGCTTTAACAATTTTTCAGTCTTGTCCCTATGATGTCTGCAGTATGGCAGTTTATACTGATATCTAGCACTAGGGCATCATGCCGCAGACATGTAGCATGATGTCCCACCCAGTCACATTATCCTGACACCAGGCCAACCAGTCCTAACACTAACCTCTTAATGCTGAACACCTGGTGAGGCAGCTGTTAGCACCATTTTATATTTTTATAAGTCTTTGGTATGACTCGGCCCGGATTTGAACCCGCCACCTCCCATATCCAAGGCAGAGTCTCTAACCACTAGGCCATTGGAGCAGTCATGATACTAAATTGCTTATCACAAATGTTAACAGAATTTGAAATGGCTCATTAATTTTGTTAATCAATAATGGTGAAAAGGAATCAATGGAGGCTTTGTAATTCTAAAAGTCGATATCCAACTCATCTACATGGATGAGTTAGAGTTATTTCTTTCCTGAAAACTAGACGAAACTTGGATGGATATAGAATTGTGGTCGCCTGCACAATCAGCTGAATTTGGATACAACAACTGTGTGATTTTTTGCACAAAAGTATGTAGAAAAGCATGCCTCATCATTTATTTGAATAAAAAAATTTAAAAAAAAAACAGATATTGAAAAATATATGAAAATATGAACTTGTCTAGAATATGGGTCAAGAACCCTCAAACTTCAGGCTTTGTTGCGTGTATTTTTTCTTCTTTAGGAAGCACTGAATCACTGACTGCATTATTTCAAAGTTTGAAAATGTATACTCTAATGTTGGTTTGTCCCAAAAATAATGGTTCATTGTCTCAACCATTCTGACACTTGAGTGACTCTTTACTTTCAGTCATCAATGAAACAGGGATGAAAACTGTAATTAACAATAAAGAAATACAAAGACAATGGTTTCAGTATTTGTCTTCTGATGTATTAAGCATGCATTTACCAGTGCATCCTTATATCAACATACATCATTAATCAAAATTTCATCTCAAGAACTAAGTAGAACTTTAAAATTATTATGTACAATAGTATACTTCTAAGCAGTAAGTATTTACAATTTTGTTATATATTTTCAATTCTAAGGTATCATAAACAAAACATCTTTTAGAATGAATTTCCTCTTACAAAAATATGTTCTCAAGCCACTTTGAAATTGATTTTCATGATATACTGAAATAAAACATGAATGCCATTACTATATGACCTTGAAATACAATTATATATATTGTCCACTGCAGTATAATTTATGCAACTTGTTAATTTTACATTTTTAAGGGTAATAAAATTCATTTTTATAAACCTATCACTGAAATAGAAACATCTATCTGTCAAATACTGAATGTCTGTTGGGGGTTAACAGGTCATCATATCATGAATTCAGTAGGCAGAGCAATCTATAATCTCTTGTAAGGTCAATTAGTGAAAAGTATTTTCAAGGAGACCCTAATTTCCATTTTGTAACTCATTGAATACTGGAAGCTTTGCACATTCTGATTTTGTCTACAAACATCGACAACTCCAACAATTTAACAGCGTCTACAAATACCAACAACCCCAAATTCATTGTTTTCATCTACAGATCATAAGGACATTTCCATTTCTCCATTTATCAGTCAGAATGATAAATGTACCTACAATGTCTCATTCTAAAAGTTTTGACACTGTCCATTTAGCTGCAAATAAAGAAATGTCTGTGAATGAAGAATGTTAAGTTGGTAAATATATTATGTATGGAAAATGGTTGTCAATAAAGATGTTTGTGAGGAAATCACCAACTCTGACACAGCTCTACATAAGGCTCCTTCTGGCCCAATGTGCAATTATTTATTTTTAAAACATACAGTACTGCAAACTTTGAAAGGCACAGCACCAGTAGTAAACAATTTTTTTTTTTTATGATGACTGTGGATTGTGTGAATTAAGAAATGCTGAGTTCACAAAAACTGTTAATATAGTTTCAGACAACTTCAGACAAATTACAAAAAAAGGGAGAAAGAGTACTGTACCAGAAAAAAGTGTAACGGTGTTTTCTATTGGGTACCACTTAATCCTTAACTATCATTAAGTGATGTGGTCACTTGTCATCAGGAAATACAGAAAATGGCAATCTGCAAGCACCTAGGTCAGTTCCCTACCATCATACAAGAACAGTCTGTATGTACTCATCCAACGATGTTGGACAACTTGAAGGAACAAGTTAAAGAAAGTAACACACCACAATAAATTTACATTGACTAACCAAATCCATTTACTGCATAAGCCCCGATTTCACGGTGGGTTTTTTTGAGTGTGTGTTGTTGTTTTTTTTTTGGTTGGTCAGTGTTAGTAATTTTGTTATTTCTCAATAAAATAAAACACTTAAATTAAGCACAGAGATGAGCAAGCTGCTTTAAATATTTTACTACTAAATTGTCTATGTAATATAAAAGGTTTTACGTGGTTTCATTTAGTTATAACAACCCCCATTATCTCGAGTACAATCGGAATTTTGTTTCTCTTATGCATATTTGAACTGTTCAATGTACCTGGAAAATAATGAGAAATACCATGTTTTCAACAAAAGTAATACCACATTTAAATCGCAGACGAAACACGATAACATTTCACATGGTCCGAATCAGCCTGGCGTTTGGTTCGAATCAGCTCGTAGACCTGATCTGGACTGAATCAGCTAATAATCTGGGCCGAATAAGCTTAGTCATTTGAGCCGAATAAGCCTGTTACCGTTGGTCTAAGTTGGATCCAAAACCCAATGTAAATACTTTACATGCAATATTTTCTTTTTTCCCGACCATTTACTGCATTCAGTTCTGTGTATGACTATGACTAAACCAAAAGAAAAAGTTTACTTACTCCAGTCAGTGTGTTGTCCAGACGTCGTACAACACAATGTTTTCAGTTGTCATAGTTGGGTATATATATACAACTGTTTTCCAGAACATTCTGCCATAACTGTCCGTTTACGTCATTATTATATGTAAGTTCTCGAAAACAATACATTGGCAAAGACTGGTGACAGGTATTTTTGGGGGATTACTACACTGAAATAGACTCAAAAACAGAAATACGTGCCGAAATACACGTCTTTTGTACCATAATACTCATGAAAATAAATGTATTATAATTTGTATGTGTTTGAATAATGATAAAAAAGCAAAATGAAATCTGATTACTGTGATTTGTATAGGAATTATTAACATTTTTCAATTTATAGCGTCATTCTTTTACTTAAGTTATTCGGTCGTACTTGATTCGACAGCTTTTACCTTCTTGTGTCTGTTGTTATCTTTATTTACATTAAAATATATAAGTATATGATATTTCTACAGACAATATGTAAATATATATGTTAGTTTCCCACAATCATAATCTCACTCTTATATTTTAAGTTCTGACTGATCAGTGTTATCATACCTATCCAAATTTGTAAAATCAGTACGACCGACTGACGTCATTTACATGGAAAGCACCAGAAATTAGTAAAAAGTAAATATAATTCGTATCAAAATCGCTTAAATCTAAGTTTGCTTTGCTTATTATTATTATTATTAAAACAACTACAAATCATAATATCAGGTTGAAACACTATATACACCTAAAAGATAAATAACTATCAGTGGCGTAGCGAGGGTACTTAGCGTCCGGGGACAAAACATAAACTTGGCGCCCCTTTCGAGTACATCTGAGATAACGAATAGTTGTATTTTCCTCATTTTGGCGTCCCTGGCACATGGCGCCCGGGGACAACTGCCCTCCCCCACCCCACCCCCACCCCAGCTATGCCACTGAACTGTATTTCGGTGTGTGTTTCGGTGTATTTCGGTTTTTGAGTTATTTCGGTGTTTCTAGCTCTTGGGATATTGGAGAAATCCTGCCAGTCATTAAATATTCATTTATGCAAATATGCAAATAACGATAGTTTTCATTGGACATTGTGGTTTTTAAAAAATAACATTGACATTGAGACTTGTGCTACTAGAAATTTAGTATTATGTTATCTGACCGGTAGTGTATACACATTAACCGTTACTAATAATTAGTAATAAGATCGCTGACGAGTACACTATTTTAAAAATAAACCCATGAATATTGCTGTTTCAAAATAATATCCTTACCCCATGTTCTCAGATAGAATCAATATTTTCTTAAAATTGCTATCACTGTAACAAATTGTTTAGCCAGTTTGTCGTCAGATAATGTCCAATGATGTTATACAAGAGTTAGATCACATGGTTAAGGTGTTGGTCAAGGACTAGGAGATAGAATCTGTGGTTCAAAATGTGAAGCATGTTAATGTTGTTTTTTTGGTGGCTTTCACATTTGACAGGTGTAACTTGAAAGCTGTGTTGTACATGATTTATTACTTTTCATTGGAACACTGGTTGTTGTTCAAACAGTTGTAGGTTGATATGTACTTTCATGCTCATGTTGAGTGTCCATTCGCAGCAACAATCCCAGTGCAACTCCCCTCATCATGGGTGGTTACAGATGCATTTTTTTAATTCTCTCTTATAAGTTTCTGTTGCTGTAGGGCACAGGTGGCATGATGAGTGCAATTGAAGTAGCATCCATTTTTCAAGTTGATTACACTTTGTGCACCACAGACATTAAGTTTCCAACATTAAGACAAGTATATACCATCATCAGATTTTTTTGTTGGTCTTACTGTGTAACACCCCTTTTATAACTTGGACTGTACATGGCATCTGTTTATTGTTTGTTTCCCACAGTCATCTGATTTAAAGTGGAAATTAAATTCATTTTAATACAGACAAAGAACAACAGACTTAAATTATAAATTTGAGGGTCATTGTTTTTATTTACTTATTTGCCAATTGCAGACTTTAAGACCTGAAATATCAAAGCACTCATATATAGTAGAGAACAGAAAATCAAAACAAAACGAAAAAAAAAAAAATCTAATTTTGAATCATTTTAAATCAGAAACTGAATTGTCTGATTCTCTCAAATTCTGTGACATAACTACACAAGTTTTAAGATCATTTTTGGTCTGCTTAAACGATAAATACACATTATACAGCTACATCACTCAAATGTGTGTTACCATAGTAGTTGTAAAGACTTTGCAGGGACCATATACTCGTCCAAATCTGCCCATATGCCATATGTACCAAAATCCATCCAAAAATCTGCTAAAACAAACATTACAACCTCGATGGTAATCGTATTGATAGTTTACAATCAGCTGATCATTAACATCAGAAGTCTGTTCAGCTGGTGTGGTAAGTTGAATGATAACACTTTGTCCATTACTGTTAGAGTTTTACAAATAACATGTCCACATAAATGTACATTTGCCTGTATATTATAATGTGTGTTTTAGATTTTTATTGTAGTTTTAACACACCAGGCCGACCAGTCCTAACACTAACCCCTTAATGCTGAGTGCTAAGCGAGGCAGCTGCTTGTACCATATTTAGAAGTCTTTGGTATGACTTGGTCGGGGTTCGAACCCGCAACCTCCCGCATCCGAGGTGGACGCTCTAACCACTAGGCTACAAGAGTGGTCACCTGTATATTATATAATAATTTATATACTGGTAAATCTTGTGATAGTGACATGATTAGTTCATTCTGTCGCTTAATCTTTCTCTGCCACAGTAATAGGTATTGCATAAAGTATGTATGCATTGAGTGGAGGTGAGGGGTTTTGAAAAAAATTCAAAAAGCATTAGCCTGTGTATGTGGCAGGGTGACTGTTTAGTATGTTCAGCAGCGGTAGGGGTCAATATCCCTTGATAACTGTGATGTTTATGAAGAGTAGTCAGGTCAGAAACATAACCATCAGGTGAGTTAGATGCAAAGTGGCTGGTATGCCATGTTAGGCAGAGCCAATATCTGCTTAAAATTATGAAGTGTGATACGTTGTAGTTTTATTGCCCATGGTACACTTTGTGGAAGACATATTTTCCTCTTCATTTTCTGACATGACCAGTTCTTTTATCTCATGATTTCAACAGGTTATGCATTCCAGACCCTGATTCCTTGTTCAAATTTGTGAAGCCATACCTTGCCAGACTGGGACATTGTATTGTATCTGAATGAACATGGAGACACATGGATTGCCTTTTGGACACCTATTGTCCTTTACTTTTATAATAGTGAGATTCAGAAGCATGTCTGGAATTTATTGCTCATCCTAGGCCAACGTGAAATGTCACATGATCGCACACACCTTATAAAAATTGTCACCCAAGAAAAGAATTGTTAAGCTTCATGATTTGGATGATATCGATGCTGATGATAAAAATGAGCTCCAGTCATTCCAAATGATGACAAGGCTGATAATATTCCAATTATCCACAGTTTGAGTGGTTGAAATCATAATTTTAGTTACTGGGTGATATTTGACTATTAAAGTTTTGTCCGTGTTAAAGTCTACTAAATATTAGTTGCTGGCACTTTTTTAAAAACAATTATTAGAGATAAATATTTAGATTTGCCTTAGAAAAGCATTAGTTACGATTTCTATGTCAAATTCAAGCTATATATTACTGTTATAGCTGATGTTAATACTTTCCTACTTTCATTTTCAAAGTTTTGTTACATGGTATTAATTTAAACCTCTGCTTATTTTTAATGACTGTACTAGTAACTTCATCTTTTAAAATTCAGTTGCCCCAGCTATTCATGGAAAGGGGGGGGGTGACTCACCAATGTACACACACAAGGTGGGGGTACAAAAATGTATGCTGTGCAATGAGTAGGGGAAAAGGGGGTAAAAAATCACCAGTTGTTTGCATATATGCTTTATGGACAACCCCTAACATCATTATCAGAATATTATTATTGCCAAAGTAACTGTTCTTAGGTAAAGTTATTGGATCGATGAAATGGTATTGTTAACATGTTTTACCAGCTGACCATAATGTCATTATAGTTCATTTGTGCATGAATATCATTCTACATTTTAACTATTTTTTTCTTCTTTTTGTTAACTTTGTTTGCAGATTGTGTTGATTTCAGCTGATTTTGGTAATTATATGGACTTTTACAAATGGGCCTTGTCACCTGATAGTCGAAAAGTTGTTCACATGACCATTCCTCTGATAAAGGTTTGTAGATGAGTCAGAGGCTATGGACAAGGTGAGAAATGTGATGCAGCAAAGGTATCTTTTCTGTTTAATATATCAAAGATGACTCTATCAGGTATCAGCATCCATGCTAAAATTCTAGAATTATATAGGCGTGACTGACTATCCCATACTCTGCATGAGACAAAAAAAGCTATCTAAAGTTGTCTGCCATATTTCATAACATATATGCTATACATTAATGTGTATAAGGGGAAATATTATTCATTTTGTAATAGAGTGAGAACATTTTAATTTGTCATAAAGAATGGTACATTTTCTTCTCCTTAAGCTATGGATGGGCATTTTGATATTTTTGTGATTACCCCAATTTACAATACACTAAATCATTTAACCTTCTATGAGCAACAATTATTAATTTTTCCTACAAACGCTAAAGGCATCAAGTGCTGTGTTTCTGGATTAAATGCATTAATTCCATTATGTCTTAGATATTTCAGTTTGAATTGTTCTCATGTAAATATAAGTTATTGCACACATATTGTATTATTAGGTGCAGTATTAATTTTAATCTTTATTTTTTTTTTTTGGTTATTCATAGTGATGATTTAGTATCATTTAATTTTCAGCTTTACATGCTGGGTATGCAGATGAGTTTGAATGTTTATAATCTGCTGTTGCTTTTAACAACTGCTGTTCTAGTATATTGATAACCTCTGTATCACAAGTAGAGCAAACTTTTTACTTAAAGTTTGGAGTGAAAGCAATTTTACATTGTAGTTAATAAGTACAGAGAGAGAGAGAGAGAGAGTTCACAGACACTGGCCAGAGAAACAACTTAGTATGATGTATTAGAAAAGATTACAGTCTAGCAAAGAATCTTACAATTGCCAGTCACAAAAATATATCATTATGTGTTAATTCTACCAGAGGCAACGAACCCTTTCATCCTGTGTCCAAAAGCTTAGAAATAGACAATATTGTAATAAGTCTCAGATGAAATCAAAGCACAAAGTACTATGATAAAACTTCATGTAACAACACAGTTTTGATTCAAAAAGATGCCTCGTCACTTACTGTGCACAGCTGCCAACTTACAGACAACTGTACCAAAGCAACACTGTTACAAAGAGTAACTAAAAATCCTTCCAGTCAGTAAACAAACAATATGATTACACTGTTGAGCCAGCAGGAGGGGGGTATGTGTTAAGAAAAGTAGGGACCAAATTCTGAGTACTGACTTAATGTTAACTCAGATGTAAATAGTAATCACCTTGTTTTTCTGATAGTTACAGATAGACTTGGTACCTCTAATGCAATTAAATGTGACCTCTGCTTTATGTCTTTGAAATAAATTATATAAGATGGGTATGTTTTGATTCCTTTTTGTTTCCACCAATAGGATACAAGGTGTTCAGACAGCTAATGCAAAATATTTCTTTTTCTTTCATTTGTTCAGTGATCCAGTAAAGGCAGTGGGCAATTCCAGAAGGATTACATTGTCAAAGGTAAAGGGAAATGTTGTGTTACCAGACTACAGTCAATTTTTTGGGTAAGTTAATCAGAATGACGAATGTTGATTTGGATGTTAAGTTTTTGTGTTTCTTAACACACTGGATACTGCACACTTTCACTGCAATCATTCAGGTTCGCTTCTATGGGTAACACTCCAATTTCATGTATCTGAATGCAGTTAAAGCAAGTTTTGGTCTGAATTTAGATTATGCAAGTTAGAGGCATCATCTGTCCCAATAGCAATGTAATGAGCATTTTTGACAGCACTTTGATTTTAGTTTACTTTTTTAACATCAATTTTTATTGTTTAAAATGCTGAAAAAAATTTAGTTCAGTTTATCAGTGCTCAATGTTGCTTCATTACAAGGTATATATTTATGGGAGACTTTTTGTCTCTGTTATATAAGCGAAAAATTAAACTGTAACATATGAAAAATCTATACATTTCTCAGCATTTTAGAGAGAAAATTGGGGTGGTTCTAATAAATTGATGATCTATTGTGAACATATACACAGAGAAATTTTATCGTTATTGGTATTGCAGAGGCTTCATTTTTTATCAGTATTACTATAAATTAGTGCTACTTGACTTTAACCGTTTTAATAATAACCGTATATATTGGACACAATAAAATAAAAAATTTTTCCTGTACTAGAACTTATGGTGAAACTTTTTTACACCTAGGTCATATGTTCCAAGACTTAAGAAATGAAATAAATTTGCCCCCCCCCTGCATGTTGCAATAAAATTGATAAGCAAAATGCTTATTTGATAATAAAATGAAAGAAATTAACATTGTATTGTTATCATTTATTTCTCTCTTTTTTCCATCACGAGCATTAAAGAAAATGTATCCACAAACTCCATATATGTAGTGTAGACATATATACTGTAGTATGTATCACTTCATCAGATAACACAAGACACATTGTTCACTGATATGAACATAGAGAAACAAATCGTGTTTGGTTGTACTCAAAGGTTTGAATGCGTCATCCGACTGAAAACTGGATCCAACAAAATCACAAACGAGAGTGAAATAATGAAACAATTGCTTGAAGGTATCTGCCATTCATGCATGACACAGTGTTATGTGCAAAATAACCAAGATTGTATTATATCCAGGTCAGTTATATGACAGTATCTTGCAAATAAAAATCATTAATTGCCATTATTTGAAAATACATTCACTTAAGTGCAAATTACAATCTTTTCGCTAGCATGGGTTACAAAAATTATTATTAAGCAAGTTATTGCTGTGTATACTATTTACCCGCAGAAATCAATGCCCATTTGTATTAATTATGACTATAGATGTCAAGCAAATAGAAGCCCAGTTGGTGAATAAACACAACTGGCAGCGAGCAGTAAACTCATTGTTTCAACTTGCTGACACGATATCAAAGACAAAGGTTATTTTTTATTGCAGAGCAAGCTGACCTTAGAAGTTGACTTTGGATACTTTTAAGCTGATTATTTTTTAAAGGATATCAATACAAAGGTTATTTTTTTCAAAGCAAGCCAACCTTGGAAGCTGACTTTGGATTCTTTTAAGTGTGCTGATTTTTTTTTATATACAATGTCGGCCCACATAGGGATGCTACTTTGCTTCCTTTTGACCAGTATTCACAGGAATTTAGGAAATAAATTGAAACAATGAAACAATTTTTAAAGTGACACAATATAGTACTTCGTGCATGGACATTGATGACCCAGGGTTACCTAGAAGATTTGGAGAAAATAAAATCATTTGATAAATTTGTGATGGCCAGAAGAGAAGATGATTTTGCAGACAATATGATCATTAACATGGATGAAATTCCAGTGTGCTTTGATCTCATTCATGAATGGACTGTTGATAAGATGGGGGGTTGAAAGTGTGAGAATTAGCATGACTGGTGCAGATTTTTTAAAAAATGACTTAAGTCCTTGCAGTTTCTGTTCAGGAGATGTTGTCGCCAACAATAATTTTTGACAGTTTGAGAAAGCTAAAAAGATATTCATGCACTGAAAGAATGGATCATATGTGTGCAGGAGACGGGTTGGGTTGATGAGATGATGCTACAGTGGATTAAAAAAAATTATCACAAGTACACAGTTTAATATTTTTTAAAATAAAAATTTCAGTTGGAGTGCATTTTCCATGTAATTTTCAAAGGATTTAAAATGTGCCCACAACTTGAGACTGGAAAAGAAACTATGTGTCCCAGAACATAGAGTGCACAAAAATTTACTTTCAGAATTGATTTATGGTGTCCCAACATACATGGTAAATATGGTAGATATAACTTTTTATGAATAACAAACTGTTGATTGAGTTGCATAGCTAAATGTAAGTGAAACTACCATAATGCTTCCATGCTCTTACACACAAATATTAATATTATTGTCACTGCATGAATTGTTTACTAGTCATTAAAGAGTGATATATTTATTTCATGATCTTTATATTATTATTTGGCAGCATAAAATTGATTTTACAACACACTTTGATGCAGTTCACTAAGCTCTATAACTGTCACAAATTTCACCAAAATATTTTCAAAAGTGAAAAAAAAAAGTTGCTGCAATTATACTGCAGAAAAAATTGTTTTTCCTTTTCTTGATGAGAGCCTCACCAAAATCTATTAACATAACAATTCCTAATAAGTAACATTTCATCTGATATGTTAATTGCCGTAACTTTTTTATTTATTATGATATTTTTAAAAGGAAAACTGTTCTGGTATGATCTGAAAAAAATCTTTTAAATTGCTTCATTCCTTCATAGAAATTCAGAAATAAGAAATTCATGTTCTGTTAAAATCATTCTTACTTCATTGCCATTATTTTCACCCGTCTATTCATCCTTTCTGGGAAATACACTATTTTATCCTTTGCTCTCTGTCCAGCTGTCATACTTACCTATCCAGGCCATAGCTCCAAAATGCTTGTATGGTCTTCATCAATTTGGTATGGATATTCATCTCAAAGTCAAAGTGTCAACTAACATTCATGCCTACAATTGATGATACCAATAAGGTCAAAAGTTAAAAGAAGCCACTTTTTTTATGGGTTTGCAATATTTGGTGGAATTATTTATATCAAATAGTAGTATCTCACATGCAAGTCTGAGCTCTGGATGCCCATGTTCCTTTATGTGCAAGGTCAAATTAAGATTGCCATAGGCTTGTCCAAGTCGTAACTTTTCAATGACATGTGGGTTTTCAAAAATCTTTGGTAGCATTATTCACATGAATAAGGCCATAGTCTCCCACCCTGAAACCTTGCAGGTCATTGTCTTAGCTACAGTTCAGAGTGGCTTAATGCAGTCTCGTCCAGGCTGTAACTTTAAAATGGCTTGTACATTTTGAAAACTATTTGTTGGAATTACTTGTATGAACATATTCAAGATCACACATTTCAGTGGTCTGAATTGACATCATGAGGCCTTGTTAGTCCAAATAGAAATAATTTACAGCCTTACCCGTGATCTCAGCATCTACCACAAGAGTGGCTGGGGGAGATATCATTTTCTTTATGAAGACTAATTTCTAGTTTTTAGGAATTAAATATGGGAAATAGAATTTAAATATATTTTTTCTAAGTCATATCCATGGAAAGGGGGGGGGAGCAATGAAACATCTTCCTTGGAAGTGTCCACAAGGAAATAATACAAAGTATACATGTGCATATACATCCAGTGATTTTTCTTTTTCCAACTTCAACTATTCATGTAAAAAGACATAAAGAGTGATGACTAAAATCTGTAAAGGGGGTATGATCTTAATTACATTAAAACATTTTTTGTAGGGAAGTATAAACAGAATGTAAATTATTGTTTGTATTTCCTTCAGTCAGATTGGAATAAGTCACATTCAGCTGGGACTGGGAAATTTATTTAAAGAAAAGCATTTCCAAGGATAAAATATACTGCTGACATGTTCAGTGATCTCTGCTTTTGTAAATAAATACACATATATCATTATTTTTTGTAAGTCAAAAAACATACAACAAAGTCACAGACTGGCAATTTGGCATTAAGTTGCAATTAATGTCCTGGGTTGGCTTTTATGGTGTTAATGAAATTTCATATATTTAAAGATGAAAATGTTCTGTTCTTAGAGAAAGTGAACACAAATTAACTTTACTTCTATTCACACTTTGGTGGTTAAAAATTCAGAATTTAGGTGGAGCAGATTCCATGGCCAGGCTGCTACATCAAGTTTCCACTCCACAGCAGATGATTAAAACAAATTCGTTTTCCCCAACCATAATTTTCAAACCCAGAAGGTCTGTACAGGTAGTAGTATTGGTCTGCTGGCTGTTTTCAATGTTTCAAAAGTTTCTGTCAAAATCAGAACCTGAAATGTAAGAAACAACATCAACAAACAAACATGAGCTATTTCAATAAACAAACTTTTCTTGTTAAATTTCATCCTCACTTATACCTCTTTGACATGATGCTGCTAAATGGGAGAAAAACCAATAAATAATTATCTAATCAAAACAGTGTAATAAAATCCTTCAAAATGTGATTCTAGGTTGGAGGTCTGTATTATTGCACATCTTTTAAGTAACCTTAGTAAATTACAGAGAAATCCTGTACAAAGTCAGTTTTTCCTTATAGTTAATTCCTGACTGAAAGTGTTCATTTTTAAGATCCAATGCTAATTGTCATTATCATGATTGAGAGGAACAAGGTTACGCTCCACTGAAATCAATGTACCTGCTACAGATCGCAGATTTACACAGAGAATGTGACCTCTACTAAGTCTGTCAGAGCACAAGCAGAATTCCTCAGTCTTCAACAGCACTAATTTTCAAGAATCACCAATTATTAGTACAATAATAAAATAAAATAGAGACAAACAGTCATACATATAATTATATCGTTATAAAGGATATATAATTTATCAATTTAAAAAAAAAATATTTTATACAATTTGATATAGTGCATTGGTATTAAGGCCATTAGGATACAAAGTATCTAATTTATGAATCCAATAAGTTTCTTCTATGAGTCTATTCATGTCTCCATGCACAATATCTATGGCATGAAAGAAAAATCGAGTAGAGAGTGATTATTGGTATTAAAAAGTATTGAAATATTAGAGGAAAACTGAGGATCTCTATAATTTTTTATATGAAAGCGATGATTGTTCATTCTCTTAGAAACTTGTTGCAGTGTTTGTCCAACATATTGCATATTACATTTTTTACAGGTTATCAAATAAATCACATCAGTTGATATGCAGTTAGTGCTATAATGTAGAGAAAATACCTCCTTTGTATTAGCGCTACTGAAAGAAGTACTTTCTCTTATGTTTGCACATTGAGAGCATTGGTGTCTATTACATTTAGATGACAAGAATTGTCTTTTTTTATTTTCTGTCTGTTTAGTTTCTAATTAGAAAATCTTGCAAATTCTTGGGTCTTCTATAAGCAAGAATTGGTTTATTGTTGTAAAGTGATTTTATGCCACTTTTATTTGATAAATTTAGGAGACTGCAACATTTATTAATTATAAGGCCTATATTAGGTAATGAAGGATTATATTGTATTGTGAAAGGAATTATATTTTTGTCTATTGTACAATCTGCTGTGTTTAAAGCCTCATTTTGAGAAAGATTATGGGCTTTTTTCAGTGCAGAATCAATTATATGTTTAGGATAATTTCTGTTTTGAAAATATGTTTTTAAATCATTCAACGAATTTTGTAATTGACAATCATCTGAAATAATGCATCAGTATGTTTTGGCTTGGCTAAATGGTATACCGTTTTTATATGACATGGGATGACATGAAGAATATTTCACATACTGGTGGACATTAGTTTCCTTGACATGAATATTTGAAAAGATAGTGTTATCAATATTTTTAATTACATTTACATCTAAAAATGAAACATGCATACTAGATGCAGTATAAGTAAATTTAATCGTTGGATGAAAATGATTTAGGTGGCGCTCTACAGTTTTGTATTTTGCATAGGGTTAGAATTTTAAAGAAAAAGACTTCCTCCGGGTTTCCTCACTAGTTATACTGTCTATTTAAAACAGACCTTGTATATCTTAGGTGCTGTTCAAAGAACTTTTAATTCCCTTTATTTTGGTGTATGATTGATGGGTGTAATATGGGTTATAGAGTATACAGCTTGGCCTTACTCCAGATGTGCACCTTTCAAAAAGTGCTAGCTCTACTTGGTCATTTTCACTTCCTGAACTTCAGAGGTAAATTGTAAAAAAAAGAGCTGATAACTTTCTTTACATTTTATATATTTGGTAATTCATTCATTGCACTTTCAGAAGCTGGTATTGTCTAGTCTTGCAAAATTCATTTTCCCTATTTTAAAAGCTACTAAGGATAGTGTACTTCAGACAAATTCATGCTGCTATTTGGAGCACAAGGGAGCAGTCATTTTAGTTAGCAGTGTGCTAAGATCATTTACAATTTCCAAAAGTACAATATCCAAAGAAATGTCAGCCACATTACATCAAAGTAGCATAGAGGTATGCCAACATGCTCTCCACTGTGCATGTTTTAAATGCAAACAACTTCACCATACATACATCACGCTCTCAAAAGTACATAATAACTGGTGAGCACCCCCATAAAGAGTACATAGGTATTATTATTGTATGATTTAATTTTGATTGTATGGCTGAAATATTTAAGTCGCAAGCATCAAAACAGTCCTTTTGAATAATTCTCCTGTATCTCCCCCCACAGAACAGTATTTATTACTGTCAGAGTCTCAAACAGGTACAGCCCCCCCCCCTTTATGATATAATGTGAGCTATTTGAAAAATGCCCATTGCATTTTGTCAACATAGCAACCAGTGGTATGGTGAAAGACAGAAACATGAAACTAGCCATAAGTATTCCTGGGATGTCAACAATAAATTTTACAGTTTGAAAAGGGATGGAACAGATGAGGTTCATAAAGGTCAAAGTCAAAGGGTAAAATATTAGCTTATTGTTTAATATGGAAGAAAGCAAATTTGCTTTGTCATCATTTATTTTTTAATTTCATTGCAAATAAATGAAAAGAAACATTTTTGCTATATGTTTCTTTTACTTAATGCAACAGCTTTAAAGTTAAGTTGACTTTATTCCTATATTCTAAGACTTCTAATTTCTCCATAATTAAGGTCACTACTCACACAAACATGCCTCATGGCAAATTATGTAAGCAAGAGCAAAATAAGCATAATTAGCTTATTTTCATGCATAAAATCAATGTTAATGTACCATTTTATTCAGAACATCATACATAATAATATGAAAATAAGAAAAATAATTGCATACATTTTTATATTTGTTTTAAGGTGGCGCTCTACAGTTTCTTATTTGCATAGGGTTAGAATTTTAAAGAAAAAGACTTCCTCCGGGTTTCCTCACTAGTTATACTGTCTATTTAAAAAAGACCTTGTATATCTTAGGTGTTGTTCAAAGAACCTTTAATTCCCTTTATTTTGGTGTATGATTGATGGGTGTAATATGGGTTATAGAATATACAGCTTGGCCTTACTCCAGATGTGCACCTTTCAAAAAGTGCTAGCTCCACTTGGTCATTTTCACTTCCTGAACTTCAGAGGTAAATTGTAAAAAAAAGAGCAGATAACTTTTTTACATTTTATATATTTGGTAATTCATTCATTGCACTTTCAGAAGCTGGTATTGTCTAGTCTGGCAAAATTCATTTTCCCTATTTTAATAGCTGCCAAGGATAGTGTACTTTAGACAAATTCAGGTTGAGTTTTGGAGCACAAGGGAGCAGTCATTTTAGTTAGCGGTGTGCTAAGATCATTTACAATTTCCAAAAGTACAATATCCAAAGAAATGTCAGCCACATTACATCAAAGTAGCATAGAGGTATGCCAACATTCTCTCCACTGTGCATGTTTTAAATGCAAACAACTTCACCATACATACATCACTCTCTCAAAAGTACATAATAACTGGTGAGCGCCGCCTTAGGCGACAATGAATTTTTTCATTTCTACAGTTGAATGGTTACAGATCATAAATATGTCATCTAAAAATCTAAACCAAACAGATGGATTAAACTTTTCGTTTTGAGGAAAATGTTTTTCTAGTTTACCCATAAAAAGAGAAGCGTATGAAGGAGCGATAGGACTACCCATTGCTGTACCCATTATTTGGATGTAATTTGTATTATTGAAAATAATTATTTTCCAAGATAAGTTTTATTATTTTACAGATATCTTCACTAGATACAGTAGTTTGCTATTATTAGGATTTTGTTATCAAGAAAATATTTACGCTCTTCAGTACCATCTGTGTGGTATATGATGTTACATCTAATGATACCAAGACTGAGTTATCAGATAGCTGTGGAATAGACTTCACTTTTTCATGAAATCAGTAGTATCTTTAATGTATGAAGGAAGTGATATTATTAAAGGTTGTAAAACACTATCAATAAATTTGGATAGGTTTTCAGTGTATGAATTACAACCTGATATAATGGGTCGTCCTGGATAATTTAAAGGTAAATTATGGTCAGGATTTTTATGAGTTTTGGGTAATATGTAGAATTGAGGTGTACGTATGTTAAGAGGGAAAGTATCAAATTTCTCGTATATGGAATTAATATTTTTAGCAATCTCATTAATGCATGTTGAAATTTTCAATTTAATTTTTTTATTGACAGGTCTTCATTAGTATGTTTGTAGTATTTTTCCTCATTTAATTGACGTTCAACTTCTTTACATAATCTTCTTGATTCATAATAATTATAGTGTTTGATTTATCAGCCTTTTTAATTACTATACTGTTGTCATTCATTAGATTATATAAAGACTTAATTTCATCCTTAGAAATATTACTATAATATCACTTTTGATGATTCCCATGTAATATCTCTTTTGTGATTGTGTCAATATAAAAATCTAAATAGGAATCATGTCCACTAGGTGATGTAAAATATGATTTAATTGTGTTGAAATAACCCATTGTGTTAGAATGAAAAGAATCCGATTTACCCTCTGAATTGTTGTATGCTTTATCATAAAAAAATTCTTTTAATTTTATGCATCTAGAAAAGTTAAACAGTTCTACAGCTAATTTAATTTTATTGTGATATTTTGGTTTGGGACAAAATTTTAGCCCTTTGCCTAACAGTATATAGTCATTATCAGTTAATCTTCTACATGAGAGGTTTAACACGTTTTTTTTTTTTTATCTCTCTTAATTTGTTTTCTTCACTTTTTTCTTTTTTCCACTCTCTTCTACTTTTTTAATCTTTGGAACCTCCTATTTTTTTGTCTTGTGACGTTGTCTCTATTAGTCCTTGTAGAATCTTTACCAGGATTAGCAATGTCTTTCTCGTGGTCACTGTTTCTGATTCCCCCCGTTTTATGGCTTCTGCGTATGTCTTCTTTGTTGTGCCCAGGGGAGTCAATTTGCTTTTTTGCTGTTGTTCATCATGTTGATTATTGTTTGCATTTTAAAATTCCTATTCATGTTGACTCCTTGATTTACTGATGTTTTGGGAGGTGCTGTGTGTGTATTACTGTTCCTTGCTATAGTTTCTTTGGGATTTGAATACTTCCTTTCTTGACTTTCCTTACTCAGTTGTTGTGATGATTTGTTGCTTTTTTGCTGCTGCTTTTTCAGTTGTTTATGGATTATATGGATTATATGCTGTTCTCTAGTTTTTTCAGTTTGTTGGCTTTTTTCTTCTTTGCTCTTTCGTAAATTGTTCAGTTTTTCATTCGCTTCAGAAGTATATTATTTTTCGTTGAATCTGTTTTCTGGTATACTTTTTGATCAAAATTGAAAAGGCTTTGCCCATCTAGTTTCTTCTTCAGTTCATCCCTAACATTTTCCATCTGTTTTCCTATGTTTAGTGATCTTTTTTTGTTGTTCATCGGCTAATCGCTTGCATATGTTATGTAATAAACTGTCGACAGAATTTTGGAATTCTTCATTTCCGCTTCCTATATAAATTTTCAGTTTCAATTGTAAGCCTGATGGTACGATCCCCTCCTCAACACATTTGTTCAAGAAACTGTTGTGAAGGTGCTGCTTTTCATTTGTTTCTCAGTTTTAGTATTTTATATTTCAAAGACATCGTTTCTCTCAGCGGATCATAACTTGATGCGATTATGTTGTTGAAAAATTTCAGAATTGGGATTAAAAAAAGAACACAAATGCCAATAAAAAGTTCTGTGCAACTAGTTTCACATTTAATACATGCTTCTTCAGGCACAAATGTTTTGAAAGAAACGGATGATGTCTTTATCTTTTAAAATAACAATTACATCATTACGTAACGTCATAAATGATATGCATCATCATAACAGTTATATATATATATGTATGACAGGATCTAAAAGATACACAAGTCTCTAATGAAACCTGAATCAGTAAAATAATAAAATGAAATAGAGACAAACAGTCATACATATAATTATATTGTTATAAAGGATATACAATTTATCAGTTTCAAAAACAAAATATTTTATACAATTTTATATAGTACATTGGTATTAAGGCCATTAGGATGCAAAGTATCTAATTTATGAATCCAATAAGTTTCTTTTATGAGTCTGTTCATGTCTCCATGCACAATATCTATTGGCATGGAAGAAAAATCGAGTAGAGAGTGATTATTGGTATTAAAAAGTATTGAACTATTAGAGGAAAACTGAGGATCTCTTTAATTTTTTATATGAAAGCGATGATTATTCATTCTCTTAGAAACTTGTTGCAGTGTTTGCCCAACATATTGCATATTACATTTTTTATAGGTTATCAAATAAATCACATCAGTTGATATGCAGTTAGTGTTATAATGTAGAGAAAATACCTCTTTTGTATTAGCGCTACTGAAAGAAGTACATTCTCCTATGTTTGCACATTGAGAGCACTGGTGTCGGTTACATTTAGATGACGATTATGTTATTTGTATTGCTAATTCAATATACAGTGATAGTGAAAGGGGTGTACATTCTGATTACACTTTCTGCTGTTCCCATGATTTCACTCTTACCAAAGCAGTACTGGTTTACTAATGTTATAATGTTGCTCTGTTGCAAGAGCAATTAATAGAGCTCCATTTTTCATTCTTGTTTCTCACTCATGTTTAGCAATGGCATCTGCTTGCTCCAATTGTATTTTACATGATGGTGTTGTTGAGTAATGATTAAGATGTTGCTTAATTATTTCAGCTTGGTAAAAAAAAGTAAGGAAATTGTAAAAAGCATATTACAGATTACTTCTGATTGCTGATTAAACTTAAATGATGGCAGCCAGATTAAGGGTTGTTCCATTAAAACATACATGGGACCCAGGAAGGCACTTTCAAAGTGGGGTACTCACCCATAGATGCAATTTAGAATTTTCTTATCATTTTAATATGAACTCTGTGAAATCAATCTATCCTGGCATATATTTTTAAAAATCTTCCTTCCCTGGGTACCATGTATGTTTAAGTAGAACAGCCCCAAAAGCAAAGCTTACAAATATGGATCATGCAGTGAATAAGCTAAATTTGAATGAATCTTGGTTGGCGGGGAGAGAGAGAGAGAGAGCTCCACTGTTTAAATAATTATATTATCATATGTGCATGCTTTATATCTTGTACTTGTGTCAGTAATTGGCTTAAAGCACTAAATCTGTTTATATGTTCATAAATATATGAAACATGAACAGGCATCAAACCATGGGCAATAATTGTTGTCCAAAGAGTACTCACATAAAATATTTTGGTGGCTTGCTGGGTAGAAAGTGGGCACAAAACAGTGGGTAGTGGATGTATTCCTCCTGCCAAGTAACAAAGTGAATAATATGTACAGGCATGATAGAATGTTGCCTTTGCAACAGTAAACCACTTTTGGATACCATAAATTTCATTTATTGATTTTCTAGAAAAAAAGGCCATCCAAATGACCGACATTTTGTGGTGAAAATTTAGTCTGATGAATTTCCCTGAAAAATTGTTCTTTTGGTAACAAAAATCCATTGTGTATAAAACGTGTGCTGTTGTTTAATAATTTACTTCCCTAGTTTAACATGTTTTGAAATATATATATATTTTCTGTATTCAGTCCAGATATTGCCATTGAGTTGTTCTAATTGTGACTGCAGGCCATTTTGCAATTGCAAATTTGACTGTTCTTTAATGTTAGAGTACAATATAAGTGTTAAGTGCTCCACCTGAACTTTTTAAATAATGGTACAATGTACTTCTGGAAAAAAAACGTAGGTGCAGATTAAAATTATTGAGGTACATTCCTTGTAAGTGTAAATTTTCTTTTCAGTAAGTATACAGTATTTAGCTTAAAACTGCTTTATAGACTTTAACTCTGTACACAATAATGCAGTGAAAGTTACAATGAGTGTTTACAAATGAATATTTGAGGAATTAAGCTTAAAAAATTTATACCCAATAAATGCAGAAACTGTACTCCATTTTTACCATTAGAAGTATTGAGATATGGCTTTTTGTCACAGCCACCATAATATGACTTTCCTGGACACTCTATGAAAGACTTTTTCCCAGCCTAAAATTGCATACCATATCTGTCCTTAAGGTCTACAACAGCAATTTATATTAATGGCGAGTTGTACTGCATTCTTCATAATTTACTACCATTTCATTCAGTATGTGCTTTAATAATGTTTTTAAGTAGACAAGATGCTGTCCATAAAAGATGTCCTACTTTTCAATAACTTTTTACCAGTCTCCCACCTCCATTTTCCCACATTGTCCCAAAGGTTTTTCAAGAATTTAAAAAAAAAAAAACCAAAAAAAAAAAACTGCCCACCTGGACAGCCCCTGACGAGTGTATGAGTTGTATCGTGATTTGTAAACACCATTAATTTCACTGTAACCATAATTAAAATTTATATACTAAGAAGTTACATTTTTGGTGCCTGAGCTTTTGCATTTAAATTAAGACTTGTTTCACATGTTAAGAGGTCTTGTAATAAGTATTCAGGAAAGAAATGAAAAATAGCAAATAGCAATGTCTGTCTTAGTAATATTTGAAATCTTTTTCATTGCATGATTTCAAATTCTGTTTGTATTCAGATGTTGTGGTCTTTACTGTTTCTGTGTAAAATAAAAAAAATTAATGAAACATTTAGCACCATATGATATTTCTTTTATTACTTGCATGTAGCCCATACTTATAGGCCACACATTGTCATAATTCTAAGCATCCACAATATATGTTTCTTCAAATAGGGAAATAATTGAATCAAAAGAAATTATTTTCTTTGAATTTTCTGTTTCCATTCTTGATTGTATGTCTACTACCTTCCGACAATTATCAAATGTAGGTTTATCATCAAAATTAAAATCCATATTAGTCACTATATATAGAGTGCACAGGCCTAGACATAAAATTAATAATAGGAAATGATAATTAAGGTAAAATAATTTCCTTTCTTTAAATTATTTTCCATTTCAGGAGACGTGTGTGTGTGCACACACACACACACACACACACACACACACACACAACAAGTCTACTATTTTCTTAGACTGCTCTGGTGCCCTGGTTGCCCAGTGTCAGGATAACATGACTGAGAGGGATATCATGCCATGTGTTTGCATCGTGATGCCCAAGTGCTGGACACCACTATAAACAGGCCCCTGGTGGCTGATTGGTTTAAGATGACACCATACAAGCTCTGGGTTTATACACTCTAATTAATATTGCCAACACATAAAACCCATAAGTGTGTTGGAAAATGGTGTTTACCATATAAAGTCTAGCTGGATTTAAATCAGTCATACCTCAGCAGAAGATGCTCAGCAAAATAATTCCAGATACATCAGTAGCATATTTCACATATCATAGTATTGTTGTTGAATTGATTTCTTCTTTCCACTGACAAGTAAGTTATAATTGGAGTCCATGTAGTAATTAAAATAGCCTTGGCTGCTAAATTTTAATTTCTTGACAGCACATATATATTACTTTGTATGAAACAGTTCGTCCTGCTGACCAGAATCATAACCTATCCATTATAAACACACTAAAAGCTTCCTCTATTTCCACCGTTAATGATATTCTACAAAATTCAGACATATTGAATTTCAGAAAGATGTACTTCTTGGTATACTGTATCTACCACTAACCCAGGTCACTTTCGAAAACTTGCTTGAATCATTTTGTTAGATCACAAAATGATTAGTGTCGTGCAAATCTTTTGTTATTCTAGTTGCAAAGAGTGAGCACACTTCATCTTTTTATTTCATCCCACTCCTGCTATTTAACACAGAATTTCCTGTATGCATGGATGAAAGTTCTCCATCATATGATGGAAATTCCATCTTCAGAATTTCCACACCGGTAAATCTTTCAAATTGTGCAAATCCATTCATTGGGGGGTGGGGGGTGGGGTGGTAAAGTGGTTGGAAAAGCATTCAGTAGGAATAAAATTGATGCTTAGGGATACTACATTTTAAATGTATGATTTACTATTGAGCGAGCAACTGGAAGTTTTCATGCAGTATTTAGTTAACTGAGACTTCTCAGATGTTCTGCTGAATCACGATGTTCATACTTCGCTACATCATTCATTGCCATCTACAGAAGCCCGAATAACTCACAAAAAAACCGGATAAGTCTGTAATTATATTCCATTGCTATTCAATTTCTACACTTGTATCATAGGAATTATAGCAAATAAAGGGTTCTGAAATATTCGAGTGAGATCCTCAGCTGAATTCTTTACCTTCTCGCATATCATTCTACCATTATTTTTTCTATTCCCACCTCACCCCACCCCCCACTTCATAGAGTCTTTTAACAAAATAATTTCTTGCATTATGTTGGATTGGTAGTCAGCATGCAGGACAATAAGAATTTTTCCCATGCTAAATTCACAGAAAATAACTGTATTTGTTTTTTCCCTTTCCAATTCAGTACAGTTACAAATGTAGAAATGGCTACAAAAACATCACACTCCTTTCCCAACCCCATTCAGATACCAAAAAATATATATATATATATATATATATATATATATATATATATATATATATATATATATAAAATGTTTTCTGAATGTAAATGCCATTATCTAATGATCAATCTTTTGATTCAACAAAGAATGGCATAGAACTACAAAATTACCATAATTTGCAATGTCTTTAATATTCCTTCTTGTGATTATTGCTGATATATTATATGGAGAAAATAAAAATCTTTTTTTTTAATGGTTTTGAATAACATAGTACTATACACCAGGGTTTTGGAAAACATACACAAGATCCTGTAAAATATGCTTACAAAATTAAATATAATTACGGAACTATGACAATTGAATACTGGAGGAAAATGCATCAATTTGATGTTAACATCTAGGAAAAAACTGGCTGGACTTATTTCTTCTACCGGATAGCAATGGACTAACAAAAAGAAAGAATATCTAGATTAAATCAGTGTGCGTGCGTACAAATACAAAATAGAAATACTTATGGTTGTCAAATCATGCAATGTATGGCTTGGGGGGATGGGAGTGGAGAGAGAGACACACAGTCAAGGTCCCTTTTGATCTTCCAAATATTCTCTTGATGACAACATTGTTAAAAATGGTATGCATGGATCATGTAACATCATGGACAAGGCTTCATA
>JAECUM010017241.1:0-59106 GCA_016617855.1 Megalonaias nervosa | reverse complement strand
AAAAATGGAGTAGATGACACTCTTTGAAAGTTAAGTGTAGTGTTAGTTGAAACTGGTATGTGCCGGTCCCACCTACCCAAACTCAAAGTTCTGCAAAATTAATGTGAAAAATGGAGTGGATTTTCTTTCGACATCTTAAAGACCCACTCCAATCTGACAGAATAACCACGTTACTAAATAAATTAATCAGCGGTAAATATTCTCTGACCTGAAGATGTGATAGACTCGGTATTCATGTCTCATTTAACTTCAGTGATCACTATAACCTTGATTCCGCGCTGGTTGCTGATTCTGGAGAAATTTTGCTTAGGGAAAGTCGTAAAACATTCATTGTCCGTGTTTTCTGCACTTTATTTCATATACCTAGGACATTAATGACTAAAATTTTATATGCAAGACTATAGATGAGCATACCGACTATTTCCACCCACTGGAGATTTCAATCATGGATATTGGAATAAAACATTTTTATTGCTTTTTTGTGCAAAGCTGCTATTTGTGGTGGATTATCAAAATTTGATTTGAATGGTTTTTGATGAAATAAATTGAAAAGACCTAGGCATTTTGAAATGATACTACCTCAAGAGTAATTAGCCCGGCCATTTTGGAAGTATGTCGTCTTGTAGAAATAGTACTGTAGAAATAAAACGTGTTGACATAAAAGTCGGAAAGGTGATAAACAACCTTTTCTGCATAATAATTGGATGTTGACATCTGATCGAAGAAGATCTGAGAATCACCATGTTGGATTACTCCTGCTGACCGTTTCGCAAGTGAGCACTGGAAACGGAGCTGTTATTTTGTGATTACAATTCTTTCTGAAGTCATTTTGCAACCTGTTCGCAAATGAAAAGGCGGACAGACCTACCTACCTTCATACATACATGCAGTTAGAAAGAAGGTCTAAAAGTCTTTAAGTCGTATACTTACTGTACAGGTGCAGTTCTTAATCAGTTATAAGACTAATTCAAGAATAATTTTTTTACACATATAAAATTATTTTAAACATGTATTCTTAAAGAGTAACACAGATTGCGAAATGGCCAACACCGTCGTACTCTGACAAGGCAGCAAAATGACATTTTCCATTTCGGAACCAGATAAGAAATGAAGACAACTGATCGGTTTCGAAATAGTATCGTGTCGTTTCAGAACCAGGTCAAAGTCAAGAAAGAACACCGATCTTTCAGGACCCATCTTTGCAAAACAAGGTTCTGATATGTTAGCCTATCTACACCTTGACGGATCGATCAGATATTTGAGTGCTGTGCACTAGCGACATCTATTGGTTTCACGAGTTTCCTCCCATAATATGTAATGCCAACTAACCTAGCGTGTAACAGCGGCGGCCTAAAAAATGGTGAAAGCAATTGACCTCAGAAGGATACTTTGAAAGTTTAATATCGAAAGTCTTATTACATAAAATAAAGAAGCTATTACAGGTGTGTTTGAGGAGAATGATATATTTGTGCAAACACGGACCGACAGTGGAATATCGCTTATTTTTTTAAACCATTCCAGTTGTGTGCACCCCCTGTTTAGATCATGGAAGAACGGTGTTAAAATTTGAACAGCTTGATTCTGATTGGATGCGGTGGCCTGTCACCGTATACAATGAAATTCACAGGCCCGAAGAACTGAAATATCTGATCGATCCGCGATAGTGTAGATAGGCTAACATATCGGAAACTTGGCTTGCGAAGATGTTCAGGGCCAGGTAATGTTGCAGAATGATATAATATCATAAAACGGCCTTTAACATTACTAGACCTGTTACATGTATAAACACGTTCTGGATAATAACGTTAACTTGAAAAGAAAAAAAATCTCGATTAAAACTAAATGCTGTAAACAAATCAGATTTTTTTTTGAATTACATGAAGCGAGTAATTTATTATTAGTCTATTTTTTTAAAAAAAACATTTGATTCTATTTCATGGAAATTTATTCATAATCTTCTAGCTTTGTATAATTTCGGACCAAAGATAAGACACTGGATAAAAGATTTTATTGTAATATCTCACGATTAAGAGGGGGTGGGGGTAATAGTTATGTTTTGAACAGCAGGATCGCCTTTACAAAGTCCGACTATAAGGAATTATTGCGTCCCGACTGCTATTAAAAGTTTCCACAAATAGAGTTTATTTTGGTCCTCAAGCATATGCCTGGCATTTGCATCAGTGGCGAAAAGCCAAGTTCATATCGTTGCGAACCTACGATCCTTGAATTATAAAGGTTGCTCACGTATAAGCGCGGCTTGCATGAAGACCAATATTGTATTGCTATTTGATATAAACATGTAAGGTGAAACTTGAATAAAATCACTGTATCATATCGTATCGTACAGTTGTGTGCTATAGTAATGTATTGTATCTTTCACGAATATGAAACAATACCGAAGAAAGCTTAAGATCTTAAAAGACATAGAGTACAAATCTCAATCTATACGTCAACGAATTATCACCATACACACACGAGAACAGTAAATATGGAATTATGAATATGAAAGAACGCTTATTATTTTGTTGTACATTATACAGAGGGTTCACTTAAACCCGTACCAATTAAATTTTCATTGCAGAGAGAGTTTATTCAGCTGGATTATTTTTGCATCAATCAAAATAAATACGCACTAATTCGCGAGCATAGAAATAAAAAGATAAAATAATTCCACCTCAACTACCTTCAAAGCTCGTTTACATTTGCCCAACACACTGTTGTGGCAAAACAGTTGGCATAGCTACCGACGTTAATGGCTGAACTGTCTCTTGTGTGATCAATGTATTGACCACCAACCATGCTATCTAAATGAATTCAGTGAATATAATTTTTGACTGGGGGAGAAAATTGCCGTCAAAGTTGACATTTACATGGGCTATTTTGTATGTATAGAATATAACACAGCTTGGGGTGTTTTACGAGTGTTCCTTCTCAAACACCCCCAGTCTGTGTTATATGGTATTTACGACGTAGTACCAAGGTGTCTCTGTTGATATAGCACGTGGCCCTTTCGGCCATGACTGGTTTCAGAATCTGATTTGGTATTGGAGGTGTCAGATTTATTAGACCTCTTTAACCAGAAGTCTCAAACATGCGGCCCGCGAGCCGCATTCGGCCCGCCAAGCCGTATCCTGTGGCCCGCAAAATGAGTGGCCTCACAAGGTGTCATGAGAGATAACAAAGGCGGTGCTGCCCTCGGGTTATCGAAAATGCCTTCATCCGGCCCTCAGGGTAGTTTGAGTTTGAGACCCTGTCTTAAGCCCAGTTCTCGTGTTCTGTCATTATGAAATAAAAAATCAAAATAAAAGGATCCCTGAGCTATTCTGGGTATTTTTAGAACAATTCAAATTTTTATTTTGATTTGCTAGATTTGTGCACTTGAAATCGAAAGTTTATTTATTGCTAAATGTACTTGGAAACTTCCTGAAAAATCAAAATAATCCTGCAAAAACTAGCACACATCCATCTAGCTGAGCTGTAGACCTCTCTCCTAATTCATATTACGCTGCTACAAAAGGATACTTTTTGTTACCATGTGACAGATAATTCGATTAAGATTTCAGCCGTAACTGTTCTAATTTAACAAAAATATTTGTTATATCTCCATCCACTAATGTGCGAGGATATTTCTTGGGCGGGGGCACTTTCTGACTATATTGCAAATTGAATTAAAACAGTTTTTATTTGTCCACATATCTCATTCCTCACTCTCTCGAACTTAAATTTTTAACAGCATTTTGTTTTTCTTGTTTTCACCATGCAAAGTTGGTCAATTAACTTCAGAAAATGAGTGAGAGCCATAGAACGGGCAGGGGTGTGAACATTAGGACGACATCGGTCTCATTCATGCTTTAAGCAGTTTAGCAATGCTTATGATAGTTAATGAATTGTTTAATGGAAACATTCTCCTGTTACACTAAAAACACCGTTTATAAAAAAAAATGTGAATGGGAGTTTTGAGCCGTGTGATATTTATTGATTGCCGAATCTCATTAACAGCCTGCATTTCAACCGTGCCACAGTGTTGTCTGTCGCCCTTCTACGTAACCCTCGTGGAAATCTGATAGTTCAAATAACGCGGGGATCAGTACATAGCGCCTTTGGCAAGTTCGGTCCCGTTATAATTATGACTGTGCCTATCAACACACACAAAAAAACGACTTACAACAGCGTGGCTTTTGCAACGTTCTGACGGACGAAATGGTTTTGAAAAAGTGGGATTACCTGTCAAACTGACCCAGAGGAGACCATGAGTACACCCGAAAGGGAAGAGCATGGACAAGGAGGAGATGGTGACACCTCGACGGCTACTGTGACCCCGCCGGTAAGAAGTATATCTATATAATCAGACATAGTAACGTGGTAACCACAATGCTTATACAAACAAGTTGTTTACCATAAGCGCCAAATCTCAAATTAGCGATCAAGGAGAGAGTGATTGCACCTTCACAATGCAGTTAACGTATGCTGTATTTATGAAGAATAAAAACCAGCCTGACATTGTGATTGTGATTAGTTGTAAAATGTGACTAAATACTAAATTACTATGTATATGTGTTAGAAGTTTATGTTCGTCTGTCAGATATGTTGATACCATAAGACGTGGGTTCCATGGCACTTATGTACATACATGACTTGGCATATAGGAAGTAATATGGAAATGTGTTGGTAGGTAACTGTATTGGTAGGTTGATGTATAGATCAGTTGTTAGATGAACAAGTTTACAAGAAGCAATTATAGTCTGTTTGATACAGTGGCGTACTAAGGGTGTATGGCGCCTTGGGCGACGATGTTGGCTTAAAGGGGTTTTGGCGCCGCAAGACCTCGGGCGCCAGAGTCAACGGTCTCGTCCGCCGCCCCCTCCCCGTTAGTATGCTTCTGGTTTGATACACCTAGATTGGCCGTACAAGTTAAATAGCAAGAAAATTACAAGATAAATCTAAAAAAATTTCAAGCTAATTTTGAATTATATTAACAGTACGAAATCAGGCCGATGCATTGTCTGTTTTTCTTCTCTCCTTCTTTGCTATCACCATTTTACATGCATTTATCACAAATGGTTGTCCATACAAAAATGAACAGTCGATAACAAGGGTTGCAGTTTGGTAAGACTCTATGGTCTTAAACTAAGTAACAGAAAAGAGCGAGAACCAACAGGTTTTATAAAATTCAACAAATATTTATTTCCCAAGAATACAAAGTGAAAATTTAAAATGAATTTACAGTATTTTGAATTAAAGCCCAGGTAGTCCTAAAAGTTCACTCACAAGTCCCAATGTATAAAATTCTAATTGAATTCCAGTGGTATTCCAAATAAATTTCAATATCGAATGTTGCTGTACCTGTTGTTTCGAATGTGCTAATGTGCCAGTGGCTTGGAATGTGTCGATGTGCTAACAGTCTTTTGATGTATCACAATAATATAATCCAAAATGTCCCTGACTGAATTCACTATAATTCCAAATGAATGATTAATCCGAGAATACTACTGAGCGCTTTATAATTCCAGTGAATAATAGTTGAATAAATAAATAAATCCAAATTAAAAACCGAACGCATCAATAAGACTGATTCTGCTTCAGTTGTTAAAGCAAGAATGAGTAATCCAAATTTAAACAAGATTATATGCCCCTCTACTTGATCTAGGTCGCAATTACCATTTTCTGAAAATACTCTGTGTACTTAATGGAAGTTTCTAAGGTCAGGATCAAGACTTCAATCAAACTGAAGTAAACATGTTTGCTACTAATAATGATCTGACTATTTAGCCCCCAATGTTAGAGAAATATTAACTATGTATTATGTTGTTTGCAAAATAAATGTCACTGGTCAGATACACCATTAACTTGATTTTGGACAAGGTCTGGTACAAAATACAGATGTACATAACAGATAAACATCAAGAAAAGCCAACAAATAATACAAATTAAATATACATAACATATGTATTATGTGCTGATTGTAGATGAAGCATGCAATTATCACAAATGTCTCATGCACCTTTTGAAACGTTAACCATTGGTAGCAGCCAATCTCATATTAGTTGTGTGCTATTACATCTGTTAAGTAACGCCGGATTAGCTTATTTCATTAAAGTGCTTAATTTTGAACTACTGAAGTATTAAGCAAATTGTTAAACCTTACTTTAAGATAATTTGAGAAAAAAAGTCCATCCTACTAACAGAGCTGACTGACCATTGTGTGGAAAGTAAGATCTGAAAAAAAAAAATGGAATTTCAAGGCCAGTCAAAAGGCACCCAACGGACTATAGAATGGGACATGCACATATGACAAAATATAAATGTAATACTATACATATAAATTCGTTTTGTTCAGGACTGCGCAGTTTATGCGTAGGTTGCCTGACTTTAACTGTTTTGCCACTGCTGGATGTTATTATTCATTTTTTATTTCCATGTTCAAATTCATTACTTCTTCCTTGCTGCATCAAGATAAATTTACAGTTCTGTGTGTGTGTGTGTGTGTGTGTGTGTGTGTGTGTGTGTAAAGAACAGCAATGCAATGTTTGCCGTATGTTGACTTCAGTTTTAATTTCTTGAGTGTGTACATATTCCCTAACATGAGGTCAGCCATCTGCTCTTTCTCTTAAAATGTGCATGGTTTGTACAGCAGCGAATAAAGTGTATATTTGTCTGTCTTTCTCTGTCTATCTGTCTCTGTTTCTCTGCCTGTCTGTCTGTCTGTCTGTCTCCCTCTCTCTCTTTATATATATATATATATATATATATATATATATATATATATATATATATATAAGTATATATATATATATATATATATATATATATATATATATATATATATATATATATATATATATATATATATATAAAGTATAGTACGTAATAAGTGAAAAGTTATACATTATCAACTTAAACAAATGTCATTTAGATGTTCAGGGATAATCTGTTTTGCGGATAATGTATTTATATGAGCTAAAAAGAGCAATTTGATATTGTATTCTTCGCGCAATAAATCACGGCATTGAGATAGTATTGAGCTATTGTATTGTAATTATCTTGTTGCATGAACATTAAGCAAGATGCAACGAGCGTTACATTTTTCATATGCATTAGGCCTTGCGTACAATGACAAATATCACGATGTCATGTGAATGGGACTGTCATCTCGGTCTTCTTTCAGCCAACCCGGTCCCTTCATTGACAGTCATTACCTGATGGCAATGAAAGTTTCCATATTGAAAGTACAGTTGTGGTCGGTAATAATAGAAAGAAAATTCCGAAACATTCTTGAAATACATATAAAGTAACTTATTTGCTTGTTTACATTTTGCTTCTTGTCCTCTCTATTAATCCGCCAAAGCTTCGGGTATCTTCGGGTATCATCAGTACTTCGTTCATAATACCCATCTAATAATAATCAAAAGTACTTGTCATTAGCTATTTATCTTAAATAAATCTTAAATGTGTGTATACATTCGATATATTATTAAATTTGCTTTTAAGTCAACTATTGTAGTTTTGGTATGTGTTTCAGCTAGTGTATGAAAAAGCACTTCCCACAAGACAAGAGTGATTCAAATTTAGAAGAAGAATTTTTCTTTTTTGCAAAATTACTAATTGATCAGGTTAGATATATGAAAAGCTGCATACTTTAAAAGAAAGTACTTCGTTCAGTTCTGTTGGATGTTATGATCGTCACTAATCGTTAATATTCAACTAAGTATAACTTCGTGAAGGTAAATGTGACATGTGTACATGTATTTATCAATGTGTATTTCTATTGTGAATTCTACGGTGTGTCGAATAGGCCTCGTATAGGGAAAGAGTTGACGCTTATTTGCACTGTTAGTGATATACATATTTGTGTTGATTTAGTGGCATATTTCTGTATTTGCGAGAAATATTTATATGGTTTTGTGTATGACATTTGAACACTGGGTAAATAAGTTTTTATCGTCGTACAGTGTAGTCATTTGCAAAGGCATGGGGTGCTATAGAAAGCAGGATACAAGGAGACAGCTTAACGTGACTGGTGGTCTACATAAAGGGAAGTATTAGATCAATGTCTTACATTTAACACATTTTGCCTTGAACTCATTACTAGGAAATACAGAAAGTGGTTAGATTTAAACTCAGGATTCATTAATTAATAAAGTATGAAAAATGAATTCCAAAAGTGGTAGAATAGAATAGAATAGAAAGACAGACAGACAGACAGACAGACAGATAGATAGATAGATAGATAGATAGATAGATAGATAGATAGATAGATAGATAGATAGATAGATAGATAGATAGATAGATAGATAGATAAGCAGAGGTTGTATAAGTTATGCAGACTGTTCACTTTGGGGATCATCATAATGTTTGGGACTAAAACTTGTGTCGTTATTATTTTTGCCAAAATACAAGTAGAACTTTGTTGTTGTCTTCGTTACAAATTGCTGCTAATGGCCAGTACAGGCCTCCCTACCTTATTTATGAACTGCTGTCAATGTTGTTCAGGACTGATTAGATTCCATTATATTTGCAAACAGTATGTGCATAAAAAAACAGCTTTCGTTTAATTTCTTCAAGTTTTATACAAAATCCACTTCTCCTTGCCACTAAATGAATCATTAATAAGTGTCAGTGACATTTCAGTTTCAACCGCTCCGGTGGCCTAGTGGTTAGAGCGTCCGCCTCCGATGCGGGAGGTCGTGGGTTCGAACACTGGCCGAGTCATACCAGAACCTTTTAAAAAATGGTACTAACAGCTGCCTCGCTTGGCGCTCAGCATTAAGAGGTTAGTGTTAGGACTGGTCGGCCTGGTGTTAGGATAATGTGACTGGGTGGGACATCATGCCACATGTCTGCGGCATGATGCCCCAGTGCTAGACATCACTATAAACTGTTACACTGCAGACATAGGAGCGATATGAACGAAAATTTTTTAAAGCTACGTTAAAAATCTAAATCACACACACACACACACACACACACACACACACACACACACACAAAATCACACATTTCAGTTTCACTACATACAGACTCCATATTGCTGCACACTACAAGAAAGTATGTGGACAAAAAGGTATGGATCTATTTAATTATACGTTATTCTTTCACACACTCACTGCAAAATGCTACAGATATTTAACATCACTATTACCTTAATTTTTAGCCATTTTTTTTTACACAGTACCATTCCCCACCCACTTGTATTAAATTGTGCATTACCAATGGCTCCTAACCACGATTTATACAATTATGTAATTGTTTGGTCAGATCAGTGTCCTGTTAGTACTAAAAACGTCCTTTATGATAGTTATTAGAAATTCTTAAATTTGATTAACTGAGGGTTGTATGATGTAAAATAGCAGTAGAAATGGATATGGTTAATATGTCATTTGTTATAACACAGAAAGTGAACCATACCACTACCCTTGTGACCCTCTGCTCGAGTCTATCTCAGTAAGTACTCTGCTATTGAGCGGACATACGATAGAATACGATAGAATGGAAAATAATTTGAGGTGTCAATTGGAACTGTCAATAGCGTCGTTCTCAACTCAGCAGATACATTAATCTATTCAGCTTAATATTCACCCCAAAATAAATATTGTACATGTCAAAATTCCGTAATTATCTTTTTTCTTTTTGATCTTGAAACCAAAGTCGATTGTACCCTAATCTATTAAAATTCAACACAAGTACGTTTAGAAACACGACAGGGAGTGACATTACTGACACGAGTACTGATAGTACGGATAAAGCTTACTTAGTTGGGCGTGAATTAATAAATTTACTACCGACATTCAAAAATGCTGTTGCAAAGTTAGTAGCCCTGTTTAGGTACAAGTTCTCTTCAAACGCTGCCATTAAGATAGAAAATGCATTGATCACAATATCTTTATAATGGCAGTTACATGTTCAAAGGTAAGGACACATTTCCACACAATGTCTTTATAATGGCAGTTACATGTTCAAAGATAAGGACACATTCCTCACAATGTCATTATAGTGGCAACCACACATTCAATGATATCGACGCATTTCGTGTTCAAAGCCCAGTAAACATTTTCAGCACGTTCGGATTTATACTGGCATTTCATTTTTTTGGGCAGGAAAATACATGCTCCATGGTTTCCATTACAGCTGATAAATATCTACACTGCTGAAAGGGTCAGATCAGAGCAATCTGATGTGGGTGTCACTGGAAACCAACCTGTCATTGGATAATGTGTTGAGTTTTGTCGTATCCATTACACAGAGTATTAGTGTTTGCTTTTCTGTTGTTTTTTTATAAATCATTTTTAAAAATCTTTTTGTTGTTGTTGCAGAACCATAGACCTAATAACTAAGCAGAGACACCACGTGCATTTTGGAATTTTTATTTGTTCCAAATCTAGACAGCTAAAAACAGAAGAAAAGAAGTGTTTGAAAAAACTCAAAGAGAAGACAGGGTTACATTTCTCATTAGATCAAATGTCATGAATTTTCATTAATAACTTAGTTGATGTTGCTCCAAAAAGAATGTTTTTTACCCCCCCCCCCCAAATACTAGGCAATGTAAGATAATATTGTAAAACTTGTGGGCGACTTTATATTCAGGTTTGAATAAAGCTTTACTGTCAATATAATGTGAAGCTAGAATCTTCTGGCATTCAGAGCCAAGAAAATTGAACCATTTTACCTTGATATGCTGTTCTTGTCTGGTTAAATTGAGTATTTGTGGTTATATTGCCACCAACTGTAATTTTTATGAGCATACAAAGCGAGAGCTTGCAATTAAAATTGCACTTACGTCTTAACGGTTCCTAATAAATCAATATAGCACAACAACGATACAGTGGAGTCATTTGTGAATAGAAAAATACGGCTTAGACTCGTACAACAAATCTAGTCGGTGACAAAACGACGGTTTACGGCCCAAAGAGAGAGAATGAACAGTATTAACCACACAAAATGGGCCAGCCAGTTGTATCACATTGTATTGAAGTCGATAAGAAAATCAAATATATTTTCGGGCAATTTTCATGGACACCTGTTTAGTAGTGATGAAGGTTACTTGCATTAAATAGAAAGCATTATGGAGAATCGATTGAAACGTAAACATCAATGATTTGTTCATTATATCCGAGCAATCATCTATTTTAATCGGTTGGAAATAGTTTCTATAGTTTTCATGGATAATGTCATTGTTTCATACTTGGAAATGATTTAGTTGCTACCAATTGTAAAGTTAAACGTTAACCGATACATTTGACGTCTGCCATTGTTGGCGCTTGGGCTAGAGAAAAAAAGGATACATTAAATGAAGGCTGTTATTTATATCATTTTCTTTTCCTTAATGATTTAATTTTAAAGAAGCAGAAGATGTATAAAAAAAATAAATAATCGTTTATATTTTCTACTGTGCAAAATCATCGTAATCAAACGCTTGGTAATTTGACTTTCTGACCAATCTTGGATTATTCTAATTAATCGTTTGACTTTCGGACCAATCTTTGATTATTCAGATTAATCGTTTGACTTTCGAACCAATCTTGGATTATTCTGATTAATCGTTACAACACCAATAGAAAGAACATTGTTTATTGAATGCCTCTGCCAAAGATAAACAACATGACGGGTGTGAATTTGCCTGTTTTGGAAAGGTACACAATCACTAAAACTTACGGTCTTTTCATTAAAATGGAGCTATTTACAGAAAATGCCATTAGCATATCCGGAATGTTTGAATCGCAGTTATTACTTTACAAAATTAGTTTAACTCTGATTTATGTGAATTTGTTAACTACTGAACACGACATCATTAAAATGTAGAACACAGAGATGAAGAAAAGAAATATCGAGCCAAATTTATCATTGTAGTAGTATTAGAAATGGAACAAAGAAAACATCATATTTCAGGTGTGCTTGTAATTAGCAGGTGGATGGCAAAAGGGTCAGTGTATCTAGGAGGATCGAGAGTCTCTGACAGACACGTAACATTTGCCTTTATTGTAGATGCCGTCATGCATTGAGAGGAAGATTTCTTGAGGGAAATATTTACAGCCAGAAATATGATACTTTATAAAACGTACTATATATGACAATGTGGTGTGTGTGTGTGTGTGTGTGTGTGTGTGTGTGTGTGTGTGTGTGTGTGTGTGAACATGTCATTCTTGGAATAAGCCACCTTTCCTTAAACAAGAAAAATTGACAGTTCACTCCGTTCCCGTTTTACTCACAGGGATTGGACATATTGTTTGGTAAAATAACCGACTATTTTACTTCAGATAAATTTGTTCTAGCCATACGAAACAGACATATAACATTCTGTACCTATATATACACGCCATAAAAAGACAACTGTTAGTCTCATTTGAAAGCTGACACAATAAGCTTTCCACTGGTGCCTATTTTGTTTATCGACTGCCTCATTTTGGCTAATGGAGTGCGTGAATTTGCAAAAGGGACCTATTTTTTGTTAGTCGAACACCGTGTCGTTATGAATGAAACGAATCATTTGCATAGGACTACGTACAAATACAAGTATACAAGTCTTGGGGTTCACTCACAACGATTAACATTCCAGAAATGTAAAAAATTCTAAGTGACTGACCGCAAGTGTTGTAAAAAATTCTAAGTGACTGACCGCAAGTGTTGTCCATTTGCCTCTTTGCTTTATTTCAACGAACTCATCAGTCCTTCAATTAGTGAAATGGTAACCTATTCAAAATATTATTAGAACTGCGTTTCTTTAAAAAAAATAGTCCCCGAAAGGAAATAAAATTACATTAATTAAATATTTTTCGATTTTAGATTATGCGCCTTTGACGTATGGTAAAAGACTACTTATCACTGACCATTTTAAAAGCCTATCACAAACAATATGGAAACGTACGTATACAAGATTGGCTTTGTCGCTCGTGTTCTTACATATAATGATACAAACAATATTTGCTAAATTTTTTTTCTTTTCCTTTACTCAGATAGGTTAGGTGTGTACATAATATTAGCTATTATTACGTTGAGAACGCGCCAGACATGTTGTTTGACCAGTCGAAGATCTAATGTCAATTGTAGTGCATAGTTATGTGAAATAATATTTGTTAATTTAGTGGTATATTTTCTTTTTAGAATAACTCATGTTTTTGCTCTTTTAACGTCGTTTTGAAGTCCATCAGGATTATCTGCGCATCAACGATACGTATTTGGTTTGGTGCCTTACGGCACAGTACATTATTTAATGCCGAGGCAGTTGAGTTAAGTGTCTTGTCCAAGAATACACCACGATAGCTAACCCAGGATGGTCCAATGGTAGGATTCGAACCCGCACCCTTTCGTTCGTGAGTTCAGCAGGCATACCACTAAGCCACCGTGGCTACATTATGTAAATATATTTATATTTTAACGATGATTGAATGTATTTGTGCAAAAACGTGCAATGCGCTCCGATTTTACGTATAGTAATATAGGGGCTGTAATTGAGATAGTCTTCCAGAATCGCTCTGATACAACATGTATAGATCCCATCTACTCCACCCATACGGAGCCTCTGAAGACATTGCTTGATATCAATGCCTGTAAATCCTAGGAAAAATTGATTATAAGCTTTTATAATCACACTGTAGGATCTATGCACGAATAAGTATTGGGTTTTGTTGTTTATGAATAATAGATTTTTGTGTCCGTCATGGTCATAACACCATGTATCTTGGTCATTTGACTTCCCATGAGCACAACATAAACTATATACACAGAAATCAATTTCAACTGATAGAAGGGCTTATCTAACAGCATTGCAATTACAAATATGTAAAAATATTTAATCAACTGCTACCTAAACAAGACATTTTTGTTGTTAATTTCTAAAACTTCACCAGAAAACGACAAAGTCGAAAAGATTTGAAAACAGTTTTGTCATAATCCGTATAAAGTGTCATAAGGAGCACACGCACATGTGTCTTCACACCACGATGTTCATCTAAACAACCACCGTTTTCATCTAAATAAACCACTGTGTTCATCTAAATAAACCAAGGCGTTCATCTAAGCAAACCAGCGTTCATCTGTACAAACCAGTGTTTGTCTAAACAATCCACAGTGTTCATTACACAAACCACGGTGTTCATCTATACAAAGCACAGTGTTCATCTGTACAAACCATACATAGTTTTCATCCATTCAAACCACAGTAGTCACTGATGTTACGAATAAATAACCTCACTTTGCAACTAAATGTTTGGGGTGGGGGAATAATTAAAATGGACTTGGTCAATTTTTGGTGAAGCTTTCCAAACAAAAAATAATAAATGGCTTGTTCTAATGGTAAATGATGAACTATTTGTTTACACCTGTTAGTAATTACAACCGTGTATTCTAGATACTCCTATTAGTTAGACTTGATTCCAGTTTTTAGTTACCGCTGTGCTCATTGGAAGTCACATGGGCAAAATACATGTCATAATAACTTCTGTTGGTACAATATAGCGCCCTCTAGTGGTATATATAGTCTGCCTCCATTTACCTCAAAGCGTATAGTCGCAATTTGATTGGGTAGTGGAATATCTCAGTCCATTTACTTCAGAACATTCGCTACGCCCCCTATCGTCACCAATATGTTTGGTGTATCTTTGGACAAGGATACCTTTCCATTTTGGACCAGAACATGAAGAGGAAGAAGTTGAAAGGCCTTCCTGAGTCTAAATATAGGGGTTTGAAAGTGACAATGAAGTATCGCGAACACTGCGAACCTCTCGATACCGTCTGTAGACTTTCTTCTCATGTGGTATGGTCTCATTATCCATGTTATGGTCCAAAGCGTCTGATTTGGTGAAGGTCTACGCATGTCATTTAGTTTTTCCAAGGCTTTGTTTCTTCTTTTCTACGCACTGAGATACAGCATCTGCTTTGCATCCATGCCCATCTCCTTTTGCTTTTTCTCTCTCTCAGTCTGATGCTTTAGACTGAAGTGCACCATCTTTGAAAGCTTCTGAGTGGTTTTGTCGAAGCGGTCATAAGATCCCGCATAGCAAGGTACTGTACTTGCTGCACTCTGGTTCTCGTCGGCACGAGTACTGAGCTCCTTTTGAATAACACCAACCGAATGTTCTGGATCTTAGTTGTGAACTGGAGCTCCTTCAAGCCTGACTTAGTTTGACTCACGATTAGACTTGTGACCGAGTCTTTTCTAAATTCAAAGTCACGGCCACGCTGCATTTCTTATTCCTTCTGCACGTCTCAGAAGAAGTATTTTGAGAACTTGGGTAACCTCACTTCTGTGGGCATCTGAGAAGATTGAAGGGCTTCAAAAACGGACTCTTGATACGTCCCAGCCTCGAACATGAACTTAGGAGGTCATTTGGGTTTTTTCTTGTCTAATACTTCGTACCTGTAAATCCGAATGTGGGTTTTGATATATCGAAAGATTGTTGTGAAGTTCTTACAGTGTTGATCCAACAGCAGAGTACCTCGTGTCAGGTGATATCGTGAATAGCGGGAAGGATTCGATGAGGTGGATGCCAAGTAGAGCACAAACACAGTAGAAGATTTCGATGAACGCAATCCCATTAGGCAGGCAAATGAGTCAGTGATATGATCTCATTATTGACAGAAAGCTCTTGAGACGAGAAGTGTGGTACAACATGACACCACAAAGATGAGTTACTCCATTGAACCTCTCATACTTTTAGTGCAACTGCAAAGTTTGAAAAGGGGTCAGTATGAGGGTCAAAGATGTCAGCATAATTTCAGCTCTTGTGGCTTAAGGCACGAGTTATGAGGCGAGATGAGCACACCAATAGATGCTCAGCTGCTGAATAATGTGTAACTATAATCGTCACAAGGCAAGTAGTGTAGATCTTCTCTGGTCCGATTTTTGTTATAAACATCACTAAACAGCGTGAAAAACTTGTAAATGAACATGTACGCACAGTGTACACGACATAACTGGTTTTATGTTATATGATACGTGCCTAGTTCATTTGAAACAATTTCTTGCACACCCAAGTTGTATGATATGGATGGAGTCAGAGAGATACTTTGGACTGATATATTAATCAATGCAAGAACATATCTTGACCCTGATGAAACAAGGAATAAAAGAAAGGGTATATAACTACATCAATGCAAACTTGAGTATATATATATATATATATATATATATATATATATATATATATATATATATATATATATATATATACTCTCTATATATATATATATATATATATATATATATATATATATATATATATATATATATATATATGTATGTGTGTGTGTGTGTGTGTGTGTGTGTGTGTGTGTGTGTGTGTGTGTGTGTGTGTGTGATTTGGATTTTTAACGTATCTTTAAATAATTTTCAGTCATACTGGTACGATGTCTGCAGTGTGACAGTTGATAGTGATGTTTAGCACTGGGACATTATGCCGCAGACACGTAGCATGATGTCCCACCCAGTTACATTATACTGACACAAGGCTATCCAGTCCTAACACTAACCTCTTAATGTCGAGCTCTTAGCGAGGCAGCTGTGAGTACCATTTTTATGTCGTTGGTATGACTCGGCCGGGGTTCGAACCCGCGACCTCCCACATCCGAGGCGGACGCTCTAACCATTAGTCCACTGGAGCGGTCAATATATCATGAACGTTCCTTATCCAGACTACTTTCTGCTGTAGTAAAGTGAAAAGTGGTACATCAAATCAAGCCTAATCTAGGTCATTCCAAACGTATATAATAGTTTTCAATGACACAAAGAAAAAATATATATTTCTAGGTAGGTGAATGAATACTGCTTGTTTTGAAGGTCATTTCTTTAATACTGGACATTCAATCTGTCCTTGCTCTACGGATTGGTAAGTGGGATTTTTCCGTTGGAATGAATTATAACACTGCTTCGATGATGTGCCTGAAGTAATACCAATGAGACTTTTCTCTGTATCACGGGTGATTCAAACTACTGATAACTGACTCGTGTGAGAAAAATGAAATAAATAGGAATGAAATAAACCCATGATATATACAATATATGCTGATGGATGTAGAGCAACGAATGATTTCATTAATTTTTATACAAAGGCAGGAAAAATCATTGGGAGGCACTATTAGTATCATTTTCGTGTGGTTTATCGGTAACTGTCGTTTTCGTTAATAACTGAAATTAATGTACTGAACTGCAATTGCTGATTCTCATTTCAGCTCTCCGAAACAGAGAAAACAGCACGATTGTTTTTTTTTTTTTTTTTTTTTTTTTAATCTAGCCAACATTATGTACAACTTTGTACTCTTTTATAGGTGATTCAACTTATGCTGGACCATCTAATCGAGGTACATTTTTCTAGAATTATACGAAATAAGTGCGCAGGTAAATAATGTTTAAAAATGTAAGATTTAATTTTCCCCTCTGTGTAGAACTTTAATAATGTATGTGAAACTTGCTCATACAGCGTAATAACTTCGAATCGATAGTTACGTTGACGTGACCATGCTGCATTTCAAGATGGACACCATTAAATTATTTGCAAAAGCTCTTGATGGAGCGAATTCTGCTATCCTCGCTGTGTTTGAACTCAAGTATACTGCTTGTTGTAGACCTCAAAGAAATGGCGACAATATCAGAGGACTTCTTTGCAAACACAACATACTCTGTTGCTAATGTATTCTTGCTTTACAGTATAATCAATTTGTATTTGTTGCGTATCTACAGTATAATTTTCTTCATTTCAATGATTTTAAAATTAATTCATTTTACTTATTTAATTTATTTTAAAAGCGAGGAAATAGATAAGTCACAGCTAGAAAATGAATTGGGATGTATAGCAGACACAAATAGCGGTTAGGTAGTAGCACTAAACTTCTGGAATAGTGCGAGCAGGAATTGAACGTATTTATTGCAAATGGAACACGAAAAAGAGATGACCTGTAAAAAGACGACTGAAAAAGATTTGGAAATTATGGACGAAAAAAAAAGACTCGTGAAATTTGTATAAATGCTGGAGCTTTTAAAATTTGCCAAATTTTTGTCAGATCTAATTTTACACTTACATCAATAATTAGCAAATTATCCCAATCGACAACTTGAACATTTTACAAAATGAACTAAAAATGACTACATGAAATAAAGCGGAATTAGATAATCAGAATTTTGTAGCTAGATTTGCCTCTATCGGCATTGAGTACTCGTTTGAAAACTTTCGAACATATAGATTTAACAGGATTAAATACAAATAAGGATTCTGTAAATCTTAGAAAGATAAAAGGCTTCATGAACAAATGTATAGCGTTTGCTTTGTTGTTGATGCATTGGTGCCCCTAAGGGCATTTGTATGAGGCGCCGTAGCGGACAAAAGCTGGTATAATCAGAACGTTCCGTTAAAATTTTAATGTCATATGTCCAGAATTCCAATTTCACGTGTTGTATCAAAAATGCTTGTCCTTAAAGTTCCATTTTCTAGGTCGAGATTTTAGATTTAGATTGTATGTGTTGAATTAAACAGTAGTGGTAGAAAGTTATATTTTCTATGTCGAGGTTTTAGATTGTGTCGTTTGAATTACACGGTGGTGGTTGAAATTTCAATGTTATACGTCGAGAATTCCTAATTTACGTATTGGTTCAAAGAGTTTATGTTCAAAGTTCTATTTCATATGTTGAGTATTAGATTTCATCTGTTGAATTACACAGCGCTGGTTGAAAATTCGATGCCCAATGTCGAGTTTTTAGATTGTATCTTCTGAATTACACGGCGGTTGTTGAAATTTTAAGGTCAGATGTCGAGAACTTAGATTTAACATGTTGAATCACATTGATTGTGCTGAAAGATCCATTTCGTATGTTGAGTTTTTAGATTGTATGTGTTGAATTACACAGCGGTGGTTGGACATTTTATTGTACACAGCGGTGGTTGGACATTTTATTGTACTTGTCAGAATTACTATTTTTATATGGTGAAATGATGTGTTGGTGTTAAAAGTAACATTACACAATGTCCACTTTAACAATTTAAAATGATATCGAGTATTAAGATACATCATTTGTGTATTCAGTTATGAGGGGCCATTACATTTCATGCATTTACAGTTTGAAAGTTACCATTCACAGGTCGAGAATTACTATTAATTTCTTCGCTAGAGGTCGCTCTCGTGAATGGACCGCGTTATTTTTAAACCAGGAGGCTGCTTCTCGTTGCTGTGAAATTCAAAAGAAATGAAATCTAAATACTCGCCATTTGAAATGGAACTTTCATCACAAACAGGTACATTCAACGTGTGAATTAGGGATTCTCAACATATGATACTGAAATTTCAACAACCGCTGTGTAATTCAAAATAGACAATGTAAAACGTCGACACAGGAAATAGAACTTTAAACCACCACTGTATAATTCAATATACAAAACATAAAATCTTGATCTAGAAAATGGAACTTTAAGGACATGCAATTTGATCCAACGCGTGATTTTGGATTTCTCGACATACGACATCGAAATTTCAACTGCAACTTTCTCATTGGGCCAGCTTTTGTCCGCTACGGCGCCTCATACACTTGCTGTAATAAATACCTTTATAGTAGTCTCTTTCATTACGCGATGAAGCCTAACTTGGAGATAGATTAGACGACAATACTGATCAGTATTTGCTCAGTTAGGTTTCTTGACTGATTCAGGCTCTATCCTGAAAGGCATTGTGTCCTTTTAATATGTTTTCGCGGGCTTTGATAAGTCTAGTGTTTGACAAATAAAAACAGTATTCGTGGTTGAGAATCTCTTGAATAAAATGGTGAACGTGGAATAATGTGATTAATGTAATACGTTTTGGTTTAGTGAAGTTCAGCCATCTACGATAAAAATCAATTGAAGGTAAATTGCGTATATTTAATTTTGTGTCTGATTCATTGTTTTGAGTGCTTGTAACATTCTGCGTCGTGTGTTGATCTGAAAATTTCATCATTATTGAATTTTGTTTCTTGTATTCCTTGATGTATTATTTCTTGTTTTTCGCTGTACAAATTTTTAATATACTTTTTTTCAACATCTTCTGAAATAATTATCATATCTCTGAAACTCAGCTATGGATTTCTCTTCTTGACACTTCGAAATTGACTTGGAATTGACTTGGAATATTTTTCTTTTTTGTACCGAATTATATTTTAAATTATTTTTCTCTACTGTTACTTAACATTGTAACTTTGTTCAAATTTATATGAATATTAAGTGAAATTAACCAGTTTCTTTGTAAAATAAATGGAAGCTTGCGAAGATAAAAAGCAGCATTAATCTGTGGTTAGTACATAACCCGATAAAACGTAACTCCAGGAAACCAAATAGAATACGAATAATTGGAAACCAAATAGAATACGAATAATTGGAAACCAAATAGAATACGAATAATTGGAAACCAAATAGAAGACGAGTAATTCGAAACCAAATAGAAGACGAGTATTTGGAAACCAAATAGAATACGAGTAATTGAACCTGTAAGATAACTTAGAAAACTTTTAGAAAAATTGAAAAAGCCAAAGCGGAACTTTTGAAAAAAGAACAAAAAGAGTCCACAAATTCAAATAATGTTTCTGGCACATTGCAAGATCCTTAAATCAGCCACTGAAAAGAAATAAAGAAGAAGAAATAAGAAAAAATTAATAATAAGATCAAACAAAATGGACACTGTTATTTGATAGGTGATGGCGTAACCATTGTAGGTATTGTATTTATTTGGTCACAAAGTAAAGTTCTTTCTCCTAACTTTCAACGTCCACTTGTAAAATACGTTGCATTTTGCAAGGAACAAACTATAAAATTAAGGGCAATAAAATGCAGCCATATCAGTAATTAAAATCCTAATACTTGAAATGCGTTAGCTTATCTGAGAGACGGGTCTGCCAAAGGTAGTTCAGAACTTTAAGTTTGGACGGCCTTATTGCTTTGTCGTTGGCAGAACCAACTAGGTGCATCACAGTTACAATGCAACAGTCTTTTCCTTTTGGGACAACACTTATTCGTTTTCTTTTGGGGTGGGTGGGTTATTAATATCAAACAAAGGTATAGCTAAGCAAATAAATATTATCAACTCAATTTACCATTAAGCTATGTTATCTCTCTGTTGCCTACAGTATGCTTTGGAAAAATCTTTCCATGTTTACAAAATGTGCACCATCAACAATCGATGATGAATAACTTCTTAAGCTGATCGTTCCTATTTCCTTTAGCCAGTTTCATAACTGACAACTTGATGGATAATGGATTTTCACCTGACAAAATTTATACTAAATAAAATATAATAGCTTCTATTTTTAGATAAAAGAGTGAAACGGCATCGGCTTTAACAGAACGCCTGGAAAAAGGTTAAGAGACTATATTATAATTGTTGAAAGAGATCGAACATTATAAAGGTATGAGAGAGAAATACAAAATAGCATAAAACTTTGAATTGGTTAAAGGCTGGTGCGGAACCAGTTTTAACTGGATGAGGTATTTCAAGACTGGATTGTGTTTATCGGGAATAGCTACTGGTGTAATTGTTCGACCAATCTTCAAAGGATTCAGTCATAGAAATTGTTTCAAAAGCTTTGAGTGATCAGATAATTCCTAAAATAAAAGTTGTAAAACATAATGAAATAGTAATATCCGACATCACTAAAGTTGAAAAGCATCGATGACATGATAAGCAAAGCGATAAGCTAACATGAAATCCACCAAAACGAGTTGATTTGGATAATGAACGATTACATCAGATACAAAAGATAACACAACGCGAACAGGAAACAAATGAAATCAGAAAGATCATGAGAAATTACTATTGGAAAAACTAGAAGCAACCTTAACAGCTGGAGCTGGTGGTAATTTTTAATATGCAGCATATTTCGCAGCAATCTTTATTACTATATGAATGAACGGCGTGGCCTTTTGCAAAACAAGAGAGCTGTATTACAATCAATGGCCTCCTTGACAACGTCAAGCTGATAACGTACTTGTCAAAACTATCTTTATTACAGATAATAAATGTTGCTGTTGGTTAAAAAGTATTTCCTCTTAACTCCAGTGAACTTAAATATCTTATTACCGTATTAGTGACAATACTGAAACAAACCAGTTTTAATACTTGATGGCTGTTACTGAAATGTACGTGAACAACGTCAAAGATGGAATAAATGAAAATGGCGAGAATGAAGAATGTATTAATTCGATGTGAAATATTTGACACACAACTCAAAAGTTGAAATAACGCCGAGTGACAGTTACACTGTGTACACAGCCGACTACAATATAGGTATTTATGTTTCAATAGTCAGATAACTATCCAGGTATCTAACGAATCTAATACAGTTTCTGGGTTTTGGAAACCAAAAACGTCAATATTTTCCTCGAATAAATCAGTAACCAAATATTACGCCAGTGATTATTGTTTGTGTTTACTTTACTCGTCCAAAATGTTTTTATTATTTTGTTTCATATAATGCTTGCAGTAATTAGAAATGGGTACAATTAAGAAACTGGGTATCAGCATTAGATACATCTTAGTTAGCCAAGGTTCCGATAACCCTATCTACACCTTGGCATATCGAGTAGATATTTCTGTGCTTCGGGTCTGCGAATTTCATTGGATGCGGCGGCAAGCCACTGCATCCAGTCAAAATTAAATTGTTCAAATTTAAACACATTTCCTACACGATCGAGACAAGGCAGCACACAACTTGAACGGACTCATAAAGATTCACGTTTCCAGTGCCGGTCCGTGTTTGCACAAATACCTTTCACCCAAATAGACCTGTAATTGCTTCCCTCTGGTACATAGTCATACTTTCGATGTTAAACTTACAAAGTATCCTTTTTAGGTCAATTTCCAACACCGTTTTAGGCCGATGTACAATGCACCACGCTATTTGTTAGTTAGAATTACAAACTAAGGGAGGCAACACATGAAATCCAATAGGTGTCGCTAGGACAAAGCACCAATATAGCTATTTGATCCGCCAAGGTGTAGATAGAGTTATCGGAACCTTGGCTAGCGAAGATGCATTAGATACGAAAAATAGAAGAGTTATATATTTTCACGGTATGTCTGTAACATATTTTCCATTCAGTGTAAACCGTGTATGTTACATCTATAACGATTGGAGAAACACCGGTGTTTTGTTCATTTCATTTTTATTTGCTGACAGAAGATAGTGACGTAAAATCTCTGATTTTATACTTTATACTGTTGATTTACTGTCGATAATTATAATAATAATAATAATAATAATAATAATAATATTTTAATCATCATTATCATCATGATCATCTTTCCCTATATTTTGCACTACTATTGATTTATATAAATACCGTTGTTTGGTTCGTCTCAAATGTCTTTGATGATATGATAGTTAGATCCATCTCTGATTATATACATTCATTACCTCAAATAAGAGATATGTGCAAATTAGGACGTGTTATAGTTTCCTAATTTGTACAGTCAATGTCAGTAGTTTATGTTATATACCTTTGCTCTCCAGAGTCCAAGATTTAGCGACGAGAAACTATCTCTCTGACTGTACATATACAACCCTGATCTGATTTAACTTGAGGTTATCATTTCAATTAAAGGACGACGTCGTCTTGCCGTCAGCCATAACTGCAAAATGCGGATTTAAAAGAAAAACATCATCAATAATTTGGAGACAGATGATAAAGAAGCTCGTGAAATCCACAAGATAATTTTCCTTAAATGCTCCCCTTTTTTCACAGACTTCCCACTACAGTAATCTGGAATCAGTTCCCGAGGAGACCGATACCGAGGCAGTGGACGATTTTGGCCAGAATGAAGGGATCGTTGGAGAGGACTACGCCGTTATTCATGTTCTGGAAGAAAGCCATAAAGAAGAAGAGGATGACGATGGCCGTAAGCCCCAGTCTGGACGGCTGCCAACACTTCAGTCACGCGCGCGGCTGATTCGGACCCCAGCTAAGAAGGACAGATCAGAACCAGACTCGGCGTCACCCCGATACAGCGACACTGGGTCTCAGCAGCAAATCTCAGACGAGATCCAACTAACGCAAGGAAACAGCAACATTCTTATAACGGAGCTAAGGGACCACGAGGAAATAACGGAGATTATTGAACGCGAAGGTTTTGATGAGGATAAAGAGAATTTAGAGCAAACTATACAAACAATCACTATTGAAACTATTGACCAGCAAGACAAAGAAGCTGAGGAGCAAGAGGAATGGGACACGGACCTTGAGATTGATGGTAAGGTACATCAGAATATATAGTTGTTGGTGACGATTGCCCAGTCATCTATTTTTTACTCATATATACTGCTTTCTGATGGTTGTGGCCAAATCTAATAGGTTTTAGACGTAGTTTTGTTTAGCAAGTGTTTGGAATTGAAGATGGCAAATAGGATGGGTTGATCGCTTAGATATATACTTGCAATGTAAATTTTCATTTTGTATTGTCTATCAAAAGGTAAATTTCACGAATATTGTACTATTTGTTATATCAAAAACACATACAAACGATTACCTGAAATGTTTTGGTAATACAAATATTTCCCACTTAATACCAGCTTTTGATTCTATCTATCTGTCTATCTATCTATCTATCTATCTATCTATCATGTAACTAATGATGGGTTATATAGAATTTAGGAAACTCGCAAAATGCATTTTATTTCGCACTGTTATTATAAAACAAGGGGAAACTAATCAGACCGGTCTGTGAAGTAAGATTTAGGCAGAGTACCAGAAAATTTGATGAGTCGAAACTAAGTAGTCCGGTCTATGAAGCTAGATTCAGGCCGAGTACCAGAATATAAGATGAGATGAAACTAAGTAGACCGATTTATGAAGTAATATTCAGGCTGAGTACCAGAATATAAGATACGAACTAAGTAGACTGGTCTATGAAGCAAGATTCAGACTGAGTACCAGAATATAAGATGAGGCGAAACTAATTAGACTGGTCTATAAAGTAAGACTCAGGCTGGTTACCAGAATATAAGATGCGAAACTAAGTAGACCGGTCTATTCAGGCTGAGTACCAGAATGTAAAATGCGAACTAATTTGACCTGTCTATGAAGCAAGGCTCAGGCTGAGTACCATAATATCTGATGAGGCGAAACTAAGTCGACTGGTCTGTGAAGAAAGATTCAGGCTGAGCACAGGAATATAAAGTGTGTTGTCAAAGATTCACCAAACAAATAAAACAGGAAAAAGCATGCATGTTGACAAGAAATACTAGTACTAACATAAAAGGCGGATAAAAAAGTAATTTACAAATGTGAAAAACATGTATCATGTGACCATAAGCAGTTAGCTCTATATATACACTAATATAAGGGAAAAAGTCAGCGACGCTTAAACATAATAACCCAAAAAGGTAAGTGTCGTTGAAAAGGTTTGGACAAAGTTACATAGACACTAATCCTGATATTATGTAAAGGGGCAGAAACTTTTTTTTTCAACACCGACGGTGCTATTACGCTTGTCAATAAGAAACCAAGAGAAAGAAAGAAAATAGAAAGAACGAATGTGGGACAAAATCTGATTGTTTATATATTTATTACTAAAACTGTAATTTCAGTTGGAGTTTCTCGAGTTCGTAAACGATCAATTAAATTTGGGATAATTTCATGTAAATTTCATATAAATTCTACAGATTGGAAAATTTCTGATGCAGTATGTTTCTCTGAATCCCATTCTTTTAATTACTTCAGGTCTTATATAATTAATTAACTTGCTTCCAAGGTGAAGGTCTATACACAAACCTGTAGTAATCTACTTTTTATTTCGTATTACTGCCTTGCTTTTGTCAGTGACAGACAACGAAGGTAAGTAAAGTTTCGTATACCGTATATATACTGGAAATGTGCTGTCGTTTGCTTCATTTAATTTACTCTTGCGTTTTCTTTTCATTGCACATGTTGGGTATCTGTTTCTATTTTGTTTCAGCTTTCTGGTTTTGTTCGTGGGATCTGGCTTCTGCTTTAATTAACATTATTCAAGCAATGTGTTGAGACATGAATGCAGTTTATGACACAGTGTGGAATGAATTAAAAGGAGCAGTTGTTGAATTCTCTCATGCATGTTGTTCTATTTATTTCTTTCACAAAAGAAACAATTACAATTTTATAGCTCTTTGACCGTTTGACAGTGTTTTGGTAATGTGACTATAATATAGTCACACAAAAAGTAACCTTAAAGTAAATATTCGTGCCTATCTATGGTGAACAAGTGTTGTTTCTCAAAATGCAGTGAGATCTAAATTTTGCAAACAAAACTTAAATCTAAACTTGAATTTAAGACTATAGTATTCGCACCCCCTCCCGTTTGTTTATAAACTCCCCCACCCACCATTTAAGAAACGAAAAGCATCAAGGCATAAAAAATGTACAAAATTTAGTAATTTCATATATTGATTTATACTTTCTAAGCTGATTGTCGCCAAGAGATCCCCAACACTGTAGAATTATTGGCGTTTCAACGCAAACGGAAGCTCCCGATGTAAACGAGCAAACAGACTGTTCGCTGTCCATTTCTGGTTTCTAGAATAATTTATTTAAGTAAAAAATATGCTGTCTGCATCTAATATTTGCATTGTCTGTTTAATATTTCTAAAAAAACTGAACAAATAAATATGAAGAAATCTTGTATATATGTGTTCAAAGAGCTTTAAATCCAAATTTACGGAATTATTGAGATTTTCAAAGTCGGTGAACAACATCACATTTGTTGCTTAAAACATAGATTGACCCAAGCATATCTGATGACCATATTACTAAAGAAGTTTCCTCTTGATTCGAAACGCCAGCAGGTTGATAATGTTTGGGACCCCCTGGCGACAATCAGGTTAGAACGTTAAATCAGTGAACAAAATGACTAAGTTTTGTGCATTTCTTATATCTTTGATACCTTTTGTTTTCAAAATCAGCAAAGGGGTGGGTGTGGGTGGGTAAAAAGAAACTAGATGGTGTGAGAATACCATAGAACCCAGCAATCGGATTGGTTGAAATTTAAGTGAGACTTCACAAATCAAATACCTTGCCTTCGCTTAATTTCAGATTTAGGTTGGAGATTCTGAGTCCTGGTCTGAAAGACAAAATTATTATTTTGATGCTCTATATTGAAATAGAAAAGAAAACCTCAACAAAAAATGTTAGCTGAGATTTGTTTCTCATCATGTACAAAAGATCTTGGGGAAAGAAAAAGAGCAGAAAAGAAAAGAAAACTCTCGAAAGTTCTTGCTCTGTATTATTAGAAAGTGCTTATTCGCTCCAAAATGGACTATGGTTGCGTTGTTTATGGTTCAGCTAGGAAGTCATATTTGAAGATGCTTGACCCAGTTCATCTGCAATATATCGAAACAAACGTATTTTAAACAGCATCATCTTCTCCGACTCGCTATCAGTACTTCAGTCACTACACAATAGAAAACTGGAGAATCCATTATTGACCAATATTCTCGTCAAAAATACTGAGCTGAGTACCTCCCACAGTATAGTATAATATTGGTATTAAAGGTAATGAAAAAGCAGATCGCGCTGCTAAAAATGGCCCTATCCCTCGAACCATCTGATTTTAAAATACCGTATACTGATTTTAAACCTAGTATCAAAGGGTCTTTACGTCAGAAGTGGCAGGCATCATGGAATGAGACAGTGAATAATAAACTTCACGCAATCAAGCCAACCCTAGGAGAATGGACTCCTTCTTACAGAACCATCCGTAGAGAGGAGGTAATCATTGCAAGAATTAGAATTGGTCATACTTATATAACCCACTCCCACATACTAAAAGGCGAAGACCCACTAGAGTGCGTTTCTTGCCATGAACCATTCACTGTTAAGCACTTTATGATAGAGTGTTTCGACCCCCAACCTACGCGTTATCAGTGCTACAATGTGCATGACATGAAGGAACTCTTTGATACAATAAACGTCACTTGTATTATAGAATTCCTGAAAGAAGTAAACATTTATTCTAAGCTATAACTTTTATGCCATCACCTTCAGCATTTTTATGTAATGTATATACCGTCCCTTATTTTCAATAACTTTTCATGTCTTTATTAACATACACCCTTTACATTCCCCGTTGATCAGGAAACTTTATGTATTACCCTTACCATCTTATCGTTTTACTTTCAACTATTTGGTTTTGATATCGCTGGTCGATATCAAACCTTTAATCATTTTTAAATGATCATGCATATAACCTTTTATATGGCGCCAAACAGCCTAACAGTGCTGGTGCGCCGTAAAAATACAGTCAATCAATCAATCAATCAGAAAGTGTTGAATGGTAGCAAGCACCTTGCACTTTTCTTTCCTATTTCTTCTTTGCTTCCTGCATAGAATCGTAGCTTTATTGACTGTATTTTTACTCCAAACCCATCGATAGGATTATGGTTATGATCTCTTACATTTCATATACCCACCGTGTCGGCCTATTTTGCGGGTCGGGTAATTCTGCACAACGATGCATCATTGATATAAACATTGGATCACGTGTGGTAGAAAATCCAATTTGTATCAAGAAAGAACGATCGTCCTTTAATTAAAGAAAGTGATATTCATAAAGTGTTCAAAAATATCCCATATTTCTATTATAAATGCATATGAAAATGTGATTTCTAAATGTCAACATGAAGACCCACTCCATGACCTTCTTGGACTTGTAACCAAGAAAAACCTATTAATTTTTTTTATCTTTAAGAATCAAACAAATAAATACATTATTTAAAAGATAGAACTGTTTACCTAAAACAATGCTGCATCTTAATCCAAGTTTCTAATTTTGCAAGTTGTCCCACACCTACTTTATCGTTTGCTATCCAATTTGTCAACATCCCGCTCGAATGGATTCTCAAGAAATTCCCGTGTTTAGAGTCTTTTTCTAAATTCTTCAGTTAATATTTTCCCATAAACGAGACCGTGTAAACGCATTACATCCTATTCATTGTTGTTTATTTTCAGCATTTTAGCTTATTTTTTGTAAAATGTTGAACTTTACTAAATTTTTGTTTACAAGATCGGTTTAGTTTGCTTAATATTTCTTGCTTTTTAGTGACAATGTTACGTTGATTTTTTTTAAAACAATTTTAAAACCCGTCCTAGTCCCTCGGCTGAAATGCTGACAGAAAGAATCCGAAGTAATGTGTGTGTGTGTGTGTGTGTGTGTGTGTGTGTGTGTGTGTGTGTGTGTGTGTGATTTGGATTTTGAACGTAACAATTTTTCAGTCATATCGCTACGATGTCTGCAATGTGGCAGTTTATAGAGATGTCTAGCAATGGGGCATTATGCCGCAGACATGTAGTATGATGTCCCACCCAGTCACATTATCCTGACACCAGGTCGACCAGTCCTAACACGAACCTCTTAATGCTGAGCGCCTAGCGAGGCAGCTGTTAGTACCATTTTTAGAAGTCTTTGGTATGACTCGGCCGGGGTCCGAACCCGCGACCTACCGTATCCGAGGCCGACGCTCCAAAGTTATGTATTTAATTTCCATAGCCCGATGCATTTTTAGCATTACATCTTTTCAAAGCCATGTGCAGAATAGGCCGACATGTTACGAGTCATGAAAACACATGGGTAGTATCCCATGTGTCTAAAATTAATATTATTTTGAACAGAATATTCTGGTGACAATTGCCCCTATTTAAATGGTAAGCACTGCAGTATTTAATTTTCATCAATCGGTCGAATTCGGTATGCGTTTTGCGCCAATATTGGTGATGGAAACCTTATATGCACAGAACAGCCCGACAGCGGTGTATATTTCTGTATCAACAGAATCCTAGTTGAAATAAATGTAGTCAAATTAAAACTGGTACAAGATTAATATATAAATACATTTCGCGACTACAAAGAAAAATATCTGGTTTCAGCAAGATTATAATCCATTTAGTTGCCTTTGGTTAATGAATAATAATAATAATAATAATAATAATAATAATAATAATAATAATAATAATAATAATAATTGTGTATTATTTATGCCAGGGTAAAATATTCAGTCAGGTGAAGGAAAAATATTTCTATATTCATTTTTTGACATCGTAATTTTATTTAACAGAACATTCCTGTATCCGTCAGGATACATTACCGACCTACTAATTCGACCGCAGACCAAATATGTAACTATAGGGTTCCTTATCATAGGATGGGAATTAAAAAAAAGTTTAAAAAGATTGTGATGAGCGAGTTTAAAGAAATTTGAACATAAAAATACAAAAAATAAGTTTAAAAAAATTGGTAAGCCTCCGCGAGTTTTGAACCAGCGACCTCTTGTTTGGCAGTCGTGACACAGACTAATGTGGGTGTTTACATATAGGACTTTCTTAATTGCCCGTCCTATGACGGGAATAAAGAAAGTTCAAAAGTTTTTTTTTTTTAAAGAAAATAAATAAACGCATTATAATGAAAGTTTGAACATAAAAATACAAAAAAGTAACAAAAACAATTGGGATGCCGCCGAGTTTCGAACCCGCGACCTCTTGTTTGGCAGCCGTGACACAGAAAGACAAATGTGGGCGTTTACATCTAAGATAATTAGAGAAAGTAGGGGCACTTTCAGTGTTGTTATATTTTTAATATTATTTATACAGCTGCTTTTTAAAATGTATTGCATTCTAACGTGATGAATTATTCCTTCATGATGTTTAACATTGTTTTGCTTTTGTTGTTTTCGTAGAAACTTGAGGGCATTTGTTTCTGAATCATCATGGATAGAGCATTTGTCCCATAGGCATGGAAACTTCGCATAGGCATGGAAACTTCGCATAGGCTCTGAACTTAAAAAGCTATAATTGTTTAAAGTCGAATTGACTGCAATATGCAATATTTTACCTCGTTTCTTGGACTTTTCAACCTCGATAATAGTCCCAACACATATTGGCACCATTGCTAACGTGATTAACAAATAATTATATTCTCTAGATAAATAAATAAATGATATGGCGTTTGGACATTTTTATGCGCCTGTCTTTATGAATTTAATATGGGCATCTGTCTCCAAATATCTGTATATTCGTCCGTTTGTCTTTAGTGTTGCGCGATGTATTAAAGTTTACACAATGTATTTGCGCTACATATCAAATCTGGTAAGACCACAAACCGACGAAAATTCATCAACATAGGGTTGGAGAAAAATCACCTAAAGTAATGCAAATTCCATAATAAAAATAAAGAACAATTTTGATATAAAAGAGCATCTTTAAAAAATGGACTCCTTCCGTATAATAATTTTAAATCGAACCACGCATCACTCTTTAAGATTATTATAAGGGCTACAGCATGAAATTACATAAATTTTTACATGGGTTTTGATTAAAAGTAAAGTTCGTGGCAACAAGGACCGGCCGGGGGGGGGGGGGTAGGGGAGGGCGAAGCTTTCCGTAGCTCCTTCACTTTAAGTATTTCAAGGACATAATTTTAACGATTTGACTGTAAAGAAAAGTCACTCAAGGAAACATTTCAGTTGTTTCACGCTCTTTTTAGAGGTTTTTTTGGGGTGGAGGAGGCCAATACTGACGAACACATGGGGTAGATGCACAGTGCTGTTACAATTTGTAATGGAATAACGTCGCCCAGTTTAAAAACAGAGGGCCGCTTACCAGCTTCAGCGTTGACATACGGTTTAGTCTATCGAAAATTGCACCTTTGTATAAAGAGCATCTATCTTTTTAACATAATCTGTAGATTATTAACTAATTCGTCCTTTGTTCGTCCTTTGGGTTGAGAACACTTCCCTGATGTAGATGCACAAGACTTCAACGTTCCTAAATGTTCCCTATCCGCTGCATGCGAAGGTCTCGGGATTTTGATACGATATATTTGCACAAAATTGTCCACCCAATTATTATCTTTCTTTCTCTTTGCTTTTTTTTTATTCCCGCGTAAATTTAGAGGGATTTTATTTAAAGAGTGCTTGCATAACTGGATTTTATTGGTAAATGCTTACTTATAAGTGTATCGATTATATGAAGTGTGCATACATTTCCCAATTGCTCGTCTACTATTAAGATCAGTGCATTATCTCTTTTACTATCTTCAATGGATGAATATCTTACGACTTACAGACAGCCTGCCAGAGCATGACCCCAGTGGACGTAGTGATTACGAGAAGTACTGTCAATCCTTAGGGGTCGTCCCCATCTCCTACTTTCTCCGTCATATTACTGACTCTGAGATCACCATGAGATGGCACGGACTTGGACCTGTCGCCGCGAAAGCCATCGCTCTTGTTCTTAGGGTAAGTCATTTATCTGGGATAAAGTATTTGCAGAGTGTATTAGGGTTGTATAGTGTTAATTTTCTATTATGTTTTTGTTTGGTATAGAAACACATGATGCTGATAGAAAAAAACAGATGGAATTATGAACATTTTTGTTCAGTTGTGTACCTACATAACTGCAGCATGTCAAAATGGCGATATTTAACACTGGAATAGTATTTTTTGTTTTGAAACCCAAAATGATCAATTCAACAGAATAATCCAACATTAACATCCAAAATGCATACCTGCAATAGCATGCACATTTTGACAGAAGAACCTGTACTTACTGTAGGGATTTTTAAAAATATATATTTAGCGAAAAATGCAATTAATACGTAATACTTACTGTATTCGGTTATAAGCCAGGTCCGACTGCAAACAACGTAGACTCTGATCTGACGTCGCATAATGCGCCCAAAGATCTGGGTGTACATTGTTTGTTGTATTGATTACTCCAAACAGATTTTATAGAACCAGATATATACCGGCTCATTATGCGACTGAAATCTGGGTTTTAGCTGTTTGCATTTAGATCGGACCTGTACATGAGTATATACTGTGCTTAGGTAAAGGCTGTGTATGTGAAAGCCTGTATGATCAGGTCATTGTTCTCTGTGTGATAGGACAACGTCACGCTGGAGAAGCTGAATCTACAGGGTAACTGGATGCAAGGGGAGGGATGTGTAGCCATGGCCAGGATGTTGGAAGAAAATGACTACATTACAGAACTTGTAAGTAGAGAGTGGAGATTGGATATTGCATATTTGTTATATTAGTCAAATTAGTATCAAACGAAGTTAAAAATGCCTGAACTGCCATTTAAACAGAGATGTTAATCCCTACCGGCTGAAGAGTATGTAATTGGTATATCCAAAATAAAGTAAACTGTCTTTCCTATAAAAAGTGCTACTCTAGAGCTCTGGGTCAGATTTAATAATTTCCATTATCTGATATTAACACAATCGATGTTGTGGTCAGATAAATTAAAATGCTTAGACACCGGGGGAATCTTTATGATTATGGATATCCCTCAAGTTGTCTTTTATTCTTACTTGGAATTCCCTTTTAGTCTCACCTACGTATTGTTTGCCACATTTAGTGTAGGTGAGTAAATAGATGACATTACGTGTGGGATAATGTCCTCTTTGGTTTGATTTATATTTGAGGTTCGTAGATGTGCTTCTAAAGAGTTTAGATTTATCCATTTCCCTGCAGAAACTGAAATTAATGGTCTCGCAATCAAGTACTTTGTTTGCGAATGTTTTTTCCTGGCAAGTTTCTCTGAGGCTTCTCGAAGAATGTTGTTCCAAGCACTGACGAATTCGGGTCAATTTGGGAATCTCGGACATAGGTTGATTTCTAATCCTCGAGCAATTTTCCCTTTAAGGCCGCACTCTTGGAGGTAGTCATCCACCTTTTTTTTAAAACAATTTTTGACAAATTCGGAAAGAAGTTTTCTCGCTTTTTTATAAAGCGAAATTGATTGGGAAGGTAGTAGCAGACGCTTCGCTTCTGGGCGTTCTGTAACTTGTTCTTCCATTTTTTCCTTTTGTTCGAAATCTCAATTCTACTGACAACTGATGACTCTTGTATAGACTCATCGGGCTCTCATTGGTTTTTGGATTTATTTGACTGGATTCCAGCAGAGTATCGCCTTCACTTCCGATAGAATATAAACTTAGGGAAGATGATGACTGATTGGATGTAGAGGCGTTCCCTCCCATCTTCTGGGGTGTTCTAGTCACCCCCTGTCCCCTATTATTAGTATCAGGCATTGACTATCCATAGACTGGGTTTTAATCCACACATTTAATGTAAGTTGTTCAGTTTAGTAATAATCATAAAACAGTAAATTATGTTTGCTTGGGCAGGTTGAAGTTTCACCAATCAAGGGAGTCAGTCGTCTGATTATTGGCATCCAGATGAAATATATGTTAGCGTAATATTTAGTATCATTTTGAAACCACGTATTTTATGGATGCATAAAAATAATTGTGACTGTAACCTTAAGCAGGTAAAAGTAGTTATTTTTACTTCGTTAAACATTACATGCAAGAACGCACTTCCTCCCTACGGTATGCATACCGTTCTGTGCTGTGACGATACATAAATTAGCACCCATGTTCTTTTATTCTAAATAAAATGTTAAGCATGTTGCAACAGAATGCTCTGATCAAAAATAGACAAGTCGAGTCAAAATAAAACAATATTTAGATATCCGTCAATGAGTGAATGCAAAACCAATATGTTTTTTTACAATTTCAGAATTTAGCTGACAATAAACTGGGAACCATTGGTGCACAGAGCTTATGTCAAATGTTGGGAGTCAACGCAACTTTAAGAAAGTTGGATATTTCAGGTAGATCATTTTTTTTTCTCGCCGTGCCATTAAAGTCTTTAAAGCTGTCTTCTTTTTATGCTTTTTGTTCGATAGATTTCTCAGATTCGATAACTATGTGCCAGGCTATAAATGCGTATATTTAGTCTGCAGTCACTTTTATTATATCACTGTTGCCGTTGTCGGTTGTAGTTCAGTGCAATTGTTTGAAAATTATGTCTCTTTGTAATTATTTGAAAATTATGTGGCTCTGTAATCGATGTTGTGTCACTGAACCCTTCAATGTATTACTTAATTACACCATTTGTATGGAAAATATATCAGTTGTAATGGCTTTTTCATAAGAAATTATTCAACCTTTTGGATAGATTATCAGGCTATGTCATTTCTATATAATAATAACAATAAAAATGTAACTTAAAAACTATATGGACCATTTAAAGAAAAGAAAAAGAAATCTTTGATTATATACGCCTGTTTCAGGAAATGATTTCACCGACAAGGATGCATCAACATTTGCTCTGGGGATGGAGGTATGAACTGCTTCTAAATTGTCAGAATGATTAATTTTAAGATTTAAAATTGAATCTTTTGATGATGACCATGACGACGATAACAACAACAACATCAATATATATATATATATATATATATATATATATATATATATATATATATATATATATATATATATATATATATATATATATATATACTATATATATATATATATATATATATATAATTTTTGTAACATAAGCCACTTGCCCAAATTACATATATGCATGGAAATATGATAAAGCCATGAAACAACAACAATATAAATACTAACACAATGGCTATCTAACTTTTAAGGACTTTGCTAGATAACGAAAGAAAATTCTGTCAGAAAACAATTTTTTTTACTAATTCTCTGATTAAATTAATAGAACTTAACGTAATTTCCATTACAGTAAATATTTGAAGGTAAAAAGGCATTTCTCAAATTATTATATATGGGACATTTCTTCTGTATCTACACAAATATGGCACAGTGTATCAACATCGGGAATATTTATAACCTACTATCTGCACAAATAGGGCACAGCGTATTATATTGTAAAATCTACCATCTGCACAAATAGGGCACAGCGTATTATATTGTAAAATCTACCATCTGCACAAATAGGGCACATTATATAAACATTGGGAATGTTTAGGGCACTGTGTATAAATAGAGCACTGTGTATAAATAGGGCACTGTGTATCAACATTGGGAATATTTTATAATCTACTATCTGCACAAACAGGGCACAGCGTATTATATTGTAAAATCTACCATCTGCACAAATAGGGCACAGCGTATTATATTGTAAAATCTACTATCTGCACAAATAGGGCACAGCGTATTATATTGTAAAATCTACTATCTGAACAAATAGGGCACAGTGTATTAACATTGGGAATATTTATAATTCACTATCAGCACAAATAGGGCACAGTCTTTCAACATTGGGAATATCTTATAATCTACCAATTCAGCACTACAGAGAAGTTTACATTTCTGAACATACATAGTAAGGAATTATTGTAAGAAGAGTTCAGACAATCGATATAATATTGACAACTGAAGTTGTTTATAATTTTATTAGAAAAAACTTAGTCTACTCATTGAATTTAGGTCTCCACAGAGTTATCGTTTGATAATATCTTTACATTATTGTTTAACTATAATGAGAAAGGATTTTCATCGCCCACCCCATGATTTACCCAAACTTTTCCCATTTCATGTAAAAAAAAACCTACAAATTTTTAACTTGATTTATCAAACATTCATAATAGATAACCAAACACTATCAATGTTCACCCATGTCAACTGCAGATTATAACTTTGGTTTTAGAAATCAGTCATCACTCATCTTTAATACAACGAAATAGTACAAACATATTATACTATTTCTTACTACTTGCATTGGCATCCTACCTAATTCATTGGAGATAAAAATCTGTGTGTGTGTGTTTAATATTAATAACATATATACAAAATAAAGTATATAGTCTCTTTGTCATTTGCTTTGTAAAAGCATTAAGCTTTTGACCCATAATTTCAAAATAAACGCTTTATTAGTGTTAAATATTCTGAATCGAGGGTCTGTAGGCAGTTTTTCAAAACAATTTAATCTAGCATTCAGAGCATAAAGAGCCGTTGCTGCTTGTGATGTTAATATTTTAATAATAATAATAACAATAACAATAATAATAATAGCAGCAACAACAATAATAGCAACAATATGCAATTGCGGAATTGATGGATATTGCATGCACCAATAAAATCTAGAGATTCAAAATGACTGCATGTTTACAAAATAGAAACGATGTGGAAATTTATTGGACTTGGATAGGGAATAGTCATCGGTTATTTTATGTAAATTGTATTTGCCTTCCTAATTCCTCAGTGATATATGAATTTGTTTCAATTGCAGAATGCTAAATATCTACGGGAATTAAATCTCAGCCGGAACTTGTTTGGCATAGAGGCAGGTGAAATTCTCGGACCCGCCATAGGTTTGTATCGATTGCAAAAACAATGTTGAGGATATGAATATTATAGCATCATTCAATTTTCACTCATTCAGTAAATTCGATATATAAGTTTCGTACAAAGTTTCATGTTTCTACTTACTGATAAAATACAAGATGAATGTCCATGTTCCTGATTCTGTAAATACACTATTCTGATTTGGCATGACATTGTGATGCCAATACTGTGAATACACTATTTTCATTGTACATGACATTGTGATGCCAATACTGTAAATACACTATTTTCATTGTACATGACAGTGTGATGCCAATACTGTAAATACACTATTTTCATTGTACATGACATTGTGATGCCAATACTGTGAATACACTATTTTCATTGTACATGACATTGTGATGCCAATACTGTGAATACACTATTTTCATTGTACATGACAGTGTGATGCCAATACTGTGAATACACTATTTTCATTGTACATGACATTGTGATGCCAATACTGTAAATACACTATTTTCATTGTACATGACAGTGTGATGCCAATACTGTAAATGCACTATTCTGGTTTGGGGTGATATTGTGATGTCAATACTGTGAATACTGTATTTAGATCAGTGGCATTGCAAGAAATTCTGGGCACCTCGCAAAGAGTTAATTCAGGGGACTCACTCTTAATGAAAAGCTGTTTCATGGGAATTTTTTTTTGCCCCCATTAAGTATATCTCCACCTCTCTCATGGTGGTGGATGAAGAGCTTGCTCTGGGGAGTTGCAACACCCACAGATTCAGTTTCTACACGACAGTATGACGTTGGTACTGAAAATAACACTATTCCGATTGTACATGACATTATACTGCTTAAACACTAAATACACTGTTCTGATTTTACATGAGATTTTGATGCCAATATTGTGAATACAGTATTTAGATTAATAGTTTAGCATGAAATTCTGGGCACCCTTACAAAGTTAATTCTGTTGACTTCCACAAGGAAAAAGGGGTTTTCATGGGAGCTTTGGGACCCCACTGAGTCAGCTCTGGGCACTTGCTACACGACTGATTCAGTTTCTATGTGGCATTGTGACATTAATACTATGAATAACTTTATTCCGATTGGACATTACATTATAATACTGATATATTAAATACATTAATCTGATTTGACATGATAGTGTGTGTGTGTGTGTGTGTGTGTGTGTGTGTGTGTGATTTCGATTTTTTTAACGTAGCTTTAACAATTTTTCGGTCATATCGCTACGATGTCTGATGTGTGGGAGTTTATAGTGATGTCTAGCACTGGGGCATCATGCCGCAGACATGTAGCATGATGTCCCACCTAGTCACATTATCCTTACAGCAGGCCGACCATACTAACACTAACCTCTTAATGCTGAGCGCCAAGCGATGCAGCTGTTAGTAACATTTTTATAAGTCTTTGGTATGATATTGTGAGGTTTATACTGTGAATACTCTATTCTGACTGTACATGACATTGTGACGTTGCCGTTAGGAGGTCTGTAAAGTATGACAAAGTAGTATTTTTTGTTGAAACACCACAAAAACATTTTCAAGGAGAAATTTGGTTTTCATATGTTACATTATTTCACTTGAACACAGGACAAAACAAAAGTTTACTTTACATGTAAAATTAGACTATAATACGAGGGATATGTAAAAAGTTCTGAATATTCATGCGCGGTACCTCTGCACAATTTCTCAATCTGAAAATACAATCATTAAATGCACATTTTGTCGCCACTTTTTGGTATGCTGTTCAGACACTAGAAACTGCACTGCGAACTGCACGCATTGCGGCTTTCAAATCGTCTATCTCTACAGTAGTGGATTCAGAAATATCGTTGTGGTGGAAGGGGGGCAGAGGACATAAACAAGTAGGCAAAGGGTCTGTGGAATGGAAACTCAGGTGGGGGAACCAACAGGGTGAATCCTCCTGGAAGCACATACATTTCTAGTATTTCCAGTGCGTAATTTTAACCATGTAACTTTTGGTGCCCCCCCCCCCCCCCGGCCTCAGCGAAAGTTTGATATTGCGATTGAGTCAAAAATTACTTGCACCTAGATCAGGGCTGTATGGAGGATGTGACAAAGTTTTGGATGCTGAATTCCTTCAGGATATCTGTCACAATGGCGCATTTATGCGCTGGTCCGTTGTCAAGGAGTAGATGGATACCTTGGATACAGTAGCGTGGAGGGGTGGTTCGGTAGTGTTTAGTCCGAGTTTCCTCTGACCCTTTCCACTCCATTTTCTTTTAGATATTTTGACATTTATATTGGGGTGTGGGGTCCGAGTCAGGCTACTGCCAACGGAAGAGTTGGATTTGGCTTCCGCACAGTGGCATTATAGGGTAGCCGCTTACTAGTTGGCCTGTCAAACTTAAAAGATGTTACATTGACAAGGTAAGTACCCAAACTTTGCAACTTTACTACGCCGACCATCCTCCATCGAACAGATTAAATGACCATTTTTCTTCTCTACCGTGTAAAAAAAAAATCGATTTAAAAATAGCCATCTCGCGTAGCGATTCGCGCTCGGTTTTTCTTTACAAACTGTTGAGCCATACCCGAATGAATCGATAGGAACATTATTTATTTTCTCATAAATTGCGAGTGTAATATTCATTATATATTTTATCTTCTGACAGACGAGAAAAAAACAAAAACAGTGTTGATGAAATTTGACCTGGTACTCGCTATTTGCATTGCTTGCTACCCTATACTGCCACCGTGCAGTTTGGCTAATTCAAACCTTTCGATAGGCAATTTGGCTTTGACCACAATTCCCAAAATGAATTCAAAATATCAAAATGGTGTGGGAAGGGTCAGAGCAAACTCGGACTAAGTAGTGTTCCATAACTTGTGTAACACTTGAGAAGCATAAAAACATCCAACGAGAGTGACCGAGTCAGGTACAGGTACCCAGATGACTGGGCCTTTGGCACTGAAATATAATGCATATTAAATTCTCTTGACAGTTTGACTACGTCTAGCGATTTGTAGCATCTGCTTGTTTTCTCTGATCCAGAATTGATTACTTTTTGTTTTAGTCGGGTTCAGAAAAATAAATCCATGTTTCATAACCTGTGATGGTATCATTCAAACATTTCTGGTCACTCTTTTCTTATTTGGCGAGTAGCTGTTTGGCAATTTTTACCCATGTCTGATTTTGATCAGCCATCAAATGCCAGACCCATCTTGCACAAACCTATATGAGCTTCAATTGATTCTTCAGTATATTAAAACCATCTGAAGAATTAATGTCCATGATGATATAAACATCTTCCATTGTGTATCAAGTATCGTCATCAACTGTCCCCTTCAGAACAGCCACTTTTGGCTCACCAATCATTGACAACGATCTTCCAGAATGTGGGTCGTCTTCCATGGATTCGCGACTATTTTTATATCAATCAAACCACATACAAATTGTTCCGTATGATAAAACCACATACACATATGACAGAGCATTGTATCCGTAAACTTTGTCCAGGTCGTTCTTGATATCTGAGAGTACCGTAAGAATGTCCTGTACAGTGGTGGAACTGTTTTTCTTTTAACGACATTTTTACGTCATTGTCATTTACAGGTGTTATGTCTGCAGACGTCCGGCGTGTTACACGTTCAGCTGCAGATGATTTTGTTGAATTTTGTCTATCGATCCGGATTAATTTTTTTGACAGGTTTAGAGAAACAAAACGTTATAACAGAATATTCAGAAATTTTAAAATCCCCATCGTAAGTCACCGAAAGATTGTTTGAAGACGGAACAGGAAGAGGCTATGAACACACATATCTACACTAAATATGTTAATGAATTTCAGTTAATTGATGAATTGCTATCTGCACTTGCAAATTTGCCTTGATTTAGTATGTTGCTTCACAGCTTAATAATTATTTTTAAGACATCGGGAGTTGCATGTAATACCTCAGACTTTATGAAATACATATACAATATAAAAATGCATGGTCTGAATAATTCTTTCCTTATTAATTAAGAGCTGAGAAGGACAATCATGCAGCACCGCATAAACCTTTGTTCTATATTTAAATCCAATTGCTTTTCTTCAAACACACAGGTGGCAACGACATCTTGGAGAGTTTGGACTTGAGTTGGAATCAGATTCGGGGGTCTGGTGCAATTGCTTTAGCCAAAGGTGTTCAGGTTAGACACAATACCATATCTTTTGTAGAACCTTCTCTTACATTTCGAATATGTATTGTTACATTATGAGTAGTATAGACATGGAGAGGCAGATCAGTCATTTGTAAATTGCATCTTAAAATCCTTGAAGGACAAAATTTGACAGTAAAAATCAAATATTAAAACTCACTAGATCAGTACTAATTGCAGTATGAAAATCGGTAAATATATAAGGCCATTAAGACCATAAAGGCAATCAGCAAATATCATTGACTGTGCAAAGCATCACAATAATTTGATATTTCTTGGTACACGACATAAACAATGGTACAAAGCTACATTATATTAAATTAAAGTTTTCAAAGAGATGACATAAACATTTCATAAGGCTCACATTGAAGCAACACTGTCGGTATCAAGATAAAATGTGTATTTGTTTTCAAATTTGGACAGGATTAAAATATTGTCAAAGCTAGATGTGTTACAAAATAACGTACACAAGAATCTGAAATATTAAGAAGGATATACACAATGCTTTGAAAATATTATTTTATATTATGACATTTAATGTTGATAATATGGAGATAAGTATCACAAACCTTATAAGAAGATAATTAAAACATTAAGGTATGAGGGAGGAATTTCAAATTTGATACGAGTAAACAACTTTGTTTTAAGCTAAATTTACAGTACACCTTATTGCTCTCATGAATTTTACTTGTCCAGTATACAATAATTCAACAAAAATAGATAACAGAATTTTTGGAGACCGAATTCAGAGTGCAGACAATGCATGGTGACTCGGCACGTGAAGTAGTCATTTTAGATTCAATTATAGAAATAGTAAATCTAAAATCATTCATAAGTTGGAAAGAATTAAAAAATGCTGCAACAATTGTTGAAAACAAAAATACATGCTTTAGACATTGTCTTTTGGCTTGTTGATAACGCCTAAAGACAATTTATTAAGGATAAAGTATTCTGATGAGATTTTTACTGAGCTATTAATGACAAACAACAGTATTTAAGACAACTTTACTGCGATACTGAAAGTCCAGTTCCTTACGCAATTGTGGGAACAAATGAAAGTGGACAATAATAAAATAAAATATGCAGACTCGAAATAATGATTAACCGAGCATTCTACCTCCGGATTGCACCAGCAAGCAAGACAATATTTCCCTACAAAAGGGTTCAAGTTAGCCAGGTGAATGACCAGTGGCATGCAGACATACATGACATAAAGTAATATGATAAATGCAACGATGAATACAAGTAAATTTTTGATAGTGATACATATTTTCAAAACAGGCTTAGAAAATAGATGGCACACATGATTCTTGTCGAGAAGTCTAAGGAGATTGAAAACTTGAAAAGATACATTTTGATGAAAGAAAATAATTTTACAACAAAAAGCGAAGGACTTATTGGAAAAAGATAGTTTGGTTTGGTTTTGTGGGTTTAATAATGTTTATCAGAATATTACAGGCTATACATGGTGGCAAGTATATTTAGTTTAGGAAATACCTGGTAAGACCCCAGAATATTATAGGCTATACATGTGGCAAGTATATTAGGTTTAGGAAATACCTGGTAAGACCCCAGAATATTACAGGCTATACATGTAACAAGTATATTTAATTTAGGAAATACCTGGTAAGACCCCAGAATATTATAGGCTATACATGTGGCAAGTATATTAGGTTTAGGAAATACCTGGTAAGACCCCAGAATATTATAGGCTATACATGTAGCAAGTATATTTAGTTTAGGAAATACCTGATAAGACCCCAGAATATTATAGGCTATACATGTGGCAAGTATATTAGGTTTAGGAAATACATGGTAAGACCCCAGAATATTATAGGCTATACATGTGGCAAGTATATTAGGTTTAGGAAATACCTGGTAAGACCCCAGAATATTATAGGCTATACATGTGGCAAGTATATTAGGTTTAGGAAATACCTGGTAAGACCCCAGAAGGAACCACAGACCCACGGGAAGCTATTGGCATGCTTTCTCACATACCCACGCTGACCAAGTAGAGACCTGAACCCACAAGGACAGAGGTGAGATGTAAACGATCTGTAAAGGAGAGTGCCTTAGACCACTTGGTCCTCGCTTCCCCCTCTTTGTTGGAGAAGGAAGAGTTTGAGTACTTTTCAACTTGGTCGGAGAAAATGTAACTGTAGTGGAAAGGTTTCATAGAAACGTAATGACTGCAATATGGAAGTATTTCACTCAAAATATTTTCTTGGATTTTAACACATTATTGGCTATGTCATACCGAGGAAAAGTGCCTCTTAAAGACACACTGAATATCCCCTTGAACAAGAAAGAAAATGGATCAAAAGTATGGACTCTTCTGCACGGTTACCGGACAACAGGTATATTCGGAACACTTATATGAACACTTATATTTAAAATCAGCTCAAAAGTTCGAAATTTAAAGTACAAACCAATCTTTGCGTTGAGCTACCTACCTAACTTTATGAAAGAAATATGTAATATTAGCAAGCAATTTTAGGTGGAAGATTTTAATGGAGAGGATTTAGAGTGCATTTTTTACCAACATGAGATTTATTTATTTGGCAAACAAGAATATATATGAAAAGTTTAAAAGATTTTAAAAACAAAGAGTATGAATAGTAAAAAGTATGTAATTGTGAAATGAAAATAACAACGTCTAACAATTGGGAACCAGCTGAAAATATTATGACTGAAAAAGAGTACATAAATACCGAAGTTAAAGAGCATGAAAAAACTTTAAGTTGTTGAAAAATAACCAGTTACTAAAATATTACAGAGGCAAAAAAATGTTGCTTTAGAATATGAAGGAATTAAAACGTGTCTGATATGTGCAATACTAGAGAAACAAAATACACCAACATCATCACCATAAGCAACAAAATGGTGCCAATGCAAAACGTGAAAAGGCAACTAAAACCTACAGTGTCATAGCAGGTTAGTAAACGACATCGTAGAAGAAATGAAAGAGACATGTGTAAAATATGAAGTGGATCCCAACTACATCTCCAAAATGCAGAAGAACAGATGAACATTACAAACTATAAGCTAGTTATATCCGTCACTACCTGTTGATTGTGCAGAGCAGTATTTCTGGTTAACGGGCATAGAACGGTAAGAATTTTGTCATAAAATGGTCTTCATACCAAAAGAAGAAAAACAAAACAATTAACGATAATAAAATTACTTGTCCAGAGATAGAACACTATATACACGTGTTAGAATGAAATACAGAGTTTTTATTTTGTACTAGGCCATGAATTACTAGAATTTCCAAGTAAAATAATCGTGATAATTTACTAGGGTGAATTACGTTAAATAATTGTGGCGTCGATAACATGATAACCGTGAAATTCAGAGTTATTCTTAGATGTTTATGTGGCCGTGTGGTAAAGATAACAAGGCACAAGTTATTATATTTTTCCTTAATTGCTATTTTAATTTGAATTGGAAAGGAGAATTATGTAACTGTTTAAATTTTCTGTGTGAATAATCACAAAACACAGCAGAACATAAGCGGTAAAATGTGGACATCACGCGGGATCCAGTAATAAATCTACTACTTCAATGTATTATATAGTGTATCTCAATATGTTAGAGTATAAAATAGAAAGAAAATTTTTGTGTGATAACGGATATATTTCATCTGTGGGTGAAAAAATTAAGTATTTTTTACTCGTGGCTTTGCCACTTGTGAGTTTCACCCACTTGTTGAAATATATCCGTTATTCACTCTTTTCAAGCAAATATCCTCTATTTTGTTGGATGGAGGATAGCATGACAGCAGATTCTGGTGGTATGGAAATAACAGTAGTTTGATAAAGTGTTGCAGGGATAACTACAGGTGTAAAACATGATGAAATAATAACATCTGGAATCAGTGAACTGCACATTATTCACGATGTGGCGATTAGGACTATCAGTGACGAAACTATGAACAAGTACAATAGATGCAAAGAGATAACAATACAGTATGAAAGGAAATACATGCTATTTCAGAATAAAGGAAGAAATTTAAAGAGAAAGAGATACTAAAGGAACTTACTGGAAAGGGTGACGGAGTGACTTCCAAGCAGGGTACAAGTTGAAAATAAAATCTTTATGCATAGAATGGTTAGGCTTTGCTGCAGAGAACAAATATACAAAAGGAACAAAAATTATTACAATGGTTAGCAAGATGAAAAGATGGTTGAATAGTTGAAGGTCAACATCAAGCTGGACAGTGTAAGCTGGGTGCCGTTTATACAAGTCTGAATCACAAGTTGGAGGGTCAAATGATAAGGAGCTCGTCTTCCAGGTGAAAATATTAAAACTGGATTTAATTCTCAAGTGGTATTTGTTTTCTCAAACAGACGTTTAAAAATTCGACAGATACCTCTAATCGCTGCCATTATCTATCTGCAGGCTAGGAACTAAGCAATACTGATTGATTGACTTTTCACAAACAAGTTCAATCATATAAAAATGCAGTTAATAAAAAGACATGAAGAATCTGCCACAGACTGAATTTATTTGAGTGCGGATTTTAAATTGGTTTGCAAATAATGACATGTTCATAGATGATAGGTAGCAAATATTTGAGGTTATTCTTCTAACCAGAAGGAGGTGTGGATACAGTTAATGTTGATGGAAACCCTACCAAAAATCAACAAAACTGGTATTTTGTAAATAAATGCTGAGGTACAGTACATCTTATGTCTTCTGAGTATCTAAATTCTGTATATACATGGCATTCATCTTTAAAAAAATTGTTATCACAACTCCACCAGAACAGAAAATGGTAATGATGTGGGGTTTTCACCAGAGAACTTATTTTGATGTCCAGTTGGCCTTAAATAAAAATGGTGCGCGTCTGACATCAAGTATATCCACCACACAGCGACCATCTTCAAAATTTTGTTATCGCTACTCTTCCTGAATGGATGACCATATCAACCTGAGGTTTTCACTAAAATACTTCTTATGATGTGTATTTGGTCCCAAATGAAAATGCTGTTGATCTGACATCCAATACGGCCACTACAGCAGCAATCTTGAAGATCTTGTAATTGATACTCATCCAGAATGAAATGTCATATCTTGAAAATATTGTTATCTCTACTCCTCCCAAATAGATCGTATATCAACACGAGACTTTTACCTAAAGACTTCTTATGGCACCTATTTGGTCCGAAATTAAAATGGTGCCACTTGTAAATCCAGTGTGGCTGTCATGACTAATGTTTTAAAAATCTTGTCACCATTTCACTGCATGGATGATCATCATGAGATGTTTTCACGAAAAGACTTCTTACGATGTATAATTTTAAAAGTAAATGACACTGGTGCCAATCTGACATACACATTGTACACAACAGTAGCTAATTTGAAAATATTGTCATCGTTGAAGAAAATCAGAGATGGTTCAACATTCAACAGTTAAAAGGAAGAGGTGGTATAATCTTGAATTCCTGGAAATCCTTTCCAACCAGTAGAGTGGCATCTCTGCGATGGCCTCTTGTTTTATGCTGTGCATGGTATGAAAATAGTAAGGTCCTTTTCAAGTTGTAGAGAAAAAACATTCTTCACAGGCAAGAATTGTAGACCAGACTTATCTTGTAAACATTCTGTACTGTAGATTGCCCCACGGATCTCACAAACAAACCCTTAAAAAATTATGTTCACTTACAGATGAAAAGGCTGGTCCATTTGGGACTATATTAATATCGCAATTTTAAATCAAAACCACAGTTATTGTGAGATTTTAAATCCATTCTGGTAAGAGTGGGTGTTTTCACTTTGATCTATATATTATAGATTACAATCTAAAATTTTCCAAGTCTTGATAATGGTTTAAACGGGAGTCCAAAACAAACTATTTATTTCACAGAAAAAATATTTGTGTATTTAAGACTACATTAGAATCTAAAACAATTATATTAAGTATTGACAATGGTTAAGAGCAGTCTAATATAAAATATTTATTCAGTGAAAAAATGATGCATTGCTTCAGCCTGAAGCAATTAATGTTTTCCTAATTGGCATTTAATGAAATATCTCGCAAGGAGTCAAAATATTCAGAGAATATACAGATCCTGAAGCATTTAAGTCCCCCCCCCCAAAAAAAAGCATTTTAATTGCATTCAAAATGCATTAGCGATTCAACCATTTATCTCATTTCTTAACATTAATCATCTCATCGTTCACATTGTATCTGATTTTGTCATGTGTTTGTTATTTGCGTGCATTTAGGAATGCACTTGAAAATGCATTTATAAACATTTCTGAAAGAGCACACAAAGGAAGCAAGTCCAAAATATCATTCATTCATCATTTTTCTTTCAACACTGATGGTTTGTGGTTCAGTGTTTATTACTTGCAGCAAGCAGCATTTGGCACGTACCGTTTATAGTTTGTTCTTCGTTCATTCTGCATTCAGTAAATGTATATTCTGCTTTCATTTTCCTTTCATGTATCGGTTGTTCATCAATCTGCTTGCATTTTAAAGGGGTCTAAATGTTTCAGGGTCTGTACAAGATTTAGCTACATGGAAAACTCAGAAGATAATACTATCTTATGTATATATGTAACTCGGTATGATAGGTATGGTATTTTTAGCGATTTTTAGTATGCTCCAAATAGTGCTGATCTAGTGATATTAAAGTTTTGATTGTTAATGTTATTTTATCTCTTTAGACAACTTATTTACCTCGTATGCATCGTTCCTTTAACAAGAATAATATTGATATGTAATATAGAGAAATTGAAACACAGAAAATGATGGTACATTTATTTTACACCACAGGAAAATATTCGGCTTAAATACTGCAACTTGAGTTGGAATGGTTTCGGGCCAGAAGGTGGGACAGCCATTGCCACGGCATTAGAGAACAATAACACCCTTCTAGAACTGGACATCAGCGGCAATAGGCTGACCGCTGACACAGTCCTGAAAATGGCCAAGGCGATTGCCAAGAATGACACTCTGAAAATTCTGAGGGTTGGTTAAATAATTGATGCACATTTCAAACCTTGCATGGATTACATTTGATAATTCCAGATGATGTGTTTGTCTTAGTTCTTGTCATGGCCGGTTTATTTCCTGACAAATAGAACATTTCATCATTGGTGAACACTCTAGATGTCCTGCAAAAATTGAATTCACGCACAAATAAAATTGGCAAATTCTTGTTACTTGGAGAATGACTGACGTCTTTTGTGAAGACTTACCCCCAACCCCCCAACAAAAGTTTTTATTTCAGAATGGACTCTATTTTCTGATAAAGGATTTCATATCCCCATGACGAACAACAGAATTTTCAAAGGAGACATTGCTGCCATCCTGATGTCATTTTGGATGTTTATGATATTTACATCTTTGCTCGGTAGTGGATTAGTTTATCTTATGCACTTGGATCTCCTGATAATTTTAAATTCATCCTATATCTTTTTCTTGTAAATAATGCGCTTGAAGGGTTTGTTTTGTGGTTTAATGAAAGTGTAAATCGAACTCAAAGTTTGGTACCTGTAACAAGGAGTTTAGTTTAATCTGTTTTTAGAAAGATATGTTTACTGTGTGCATCTTTAAGTCCGAGATATCTCACTTTTTCGCTTTCATGAATTTTAATAAATCCAAAAAATATTTCGTGATTTATTATGACCGTTAAGATAAGTAATATTACTATGACAAGAAGACAAAAACTGACAACATTACTAATTGTGTCATATTATTGAAATTTGTAGATGGGAAATAATCTGCTGACAACAGCGGGGGCCATTGCATTGGCCACAGCAATCAGTCAGAGCGAGTCTTCACAGATGGAGGAATTGGATATTACGGTAAGATGTCTTTTTGACTCTGCATGTTTATGTATATCTTCATAACCATACCATCCTACGTCTTTCAGTGTGCGTGTTAGGAAAAAGGCCTTGCAACGTCCCGTATTTGAAAAGATGTATGCTGTTGTGATGCAATTTTACATGTACTGGAAACATACAAGCAATGGTGCAAACATTTATTATCCCTAAGCCACGATTTTTAAAAAAGTTTCAAAGTTTATGTGGCACAGAGTCATTAATAACATGAACGTCTACCAAACAATCCAATTAAAATTGGATCTCCACTACCCTATGTGAAGATCTGCCAGCGAACACTTGGTGGTCATGTTCTGGTGACCTATGTTATTACTATAATCGCCAATTTTATCATCAAATCAGATGAAGTCGTATAGCTTCGTGTTTGGGAGACTGAGCAGTATGGCTGAAGAGCAGCTGCACTTCCATTGGCTAATTTAAAGGTCATCAGAACATGACCCCTAAGTGGTCACTGTCAGATCCGCATGTAGGACAGTGGAGATAAGATTTTAATCACAATGATGTACCAAATGCTATTTTCTGTTGTTTGAGAGACGTACAGTTTTGGTAAGTAATCACTCCACGTATTATCATTCACACCCTAACTCAAAGTAGAAGGTTAATGTGAATTGTGTGCATTTGATAATAGATTGATAGATCATAGTAGATCACAGGGGTTTGTTACCAATGAAAGTAAGAGTACTGGTCAATGGATAGAGGGCTTTGAGTTGGGTGGGTCCAGACCTGTATAAATATAATGTTCTGTCTTTGTAGACATGGGCAAAAATGTCTTCAAAAGAAATTTTCGGGGTGAGCAAAAGAGCCTAAAAACACTCACATAAGGATGCAGGAGTGATCAACATTGCCACATATTCTGTGAAGATGTCACCAACTTTCTCATGTTTTAGTCACTTGATGGAGAAAGATTGCAGATTACGGAGAAGGTCAGCCAGTCTTTGCCTTCTTGGGCCTCCAATACAACTCTGGCTTTGCCATCGCTTACATGATTACATTTCGATGATACCAGCACTGAAGCGGATTCTGGCCTAGTATCATCATGGTGCAGAGGCTCATGCTGACCAGATGTTGACAACCCGATACAGCTTGTACATACTGGTATGGGCTAAGGTGATAAGTTCCTAAATAGCCAGTACCAGACTTCGGGACCTGACGTTACCCGGCCTTGTACTTCGTCTACCCCGGTACTGACATTGGATAGTGTAACCAGATATTGGTATAGTAGTCATCTTCACCAGCATACCCAGTCCAGACTCTGAAATCAAACACATCTGTCTTCAATACACACAATTTCCAACCCCAGCTTTGTCACGAAATAACAACCCAACAGGATTCGGTGGTCTACTTTTCCAGGACATAAGGCACTGGAGCAACCATGGCATTGCAGACCATCACCAGACCATTTCATCACTGGATTCTGGTGCATCTAGACTGACGACCAGTACCAGTAATTTCCCATTCCTAGTTATAAAGTATCTTGGACACTGGAAGAAAATAATATCAATGCTTGGAGATTACACATTTCCCAATATGGCCGGCTTCCCAGCTTAGTTAACCATCATCATCAAGCTGCTTCCCTGTTTAGTCTTCACCAAGAATTGCAACCATCTCTCCATTCTCTCCACACATCTGACAGTGAAAAAGGATGGTAGCAATCCCCTTCTTTTCTTGATCCAACGATGTAACAGGTAGATTCTATCCTCTGTGCCTCTATAGAAGAAGCATTCTCACTAATGCCGCAGAGTTCTGTTCTCCTCTGCCTGCTCTGTCAGTGGCCTTGTAAATAACTCCCACATCTCTCGGCAGACCCCATAGACTATCTGGAGTCGTTTTGTTGTGTATACTTTTTTCCTCAATCCCTCCGATTCCCGAGGCCATTCAGATGGATTGAGAATCCAAGTTCAGACTTCAGTGTTCCTGATCATTTCCCTACTGGGAGAAATAATCGATGAACATTCTCATGAACCTTCTTACTATGCCATATCCACGTCATCTGAAACAACATCATTCGTACGTTTTCCATCCCAACCTGGAAATATTATTGTTCAGTACATTTATGATAATACTACCTGTGATCATACGACTGTGAACTGTCTTAAACAGGGCAAGACAATTTAGAAGTTAATTTCAAGCAGCAGAAAATAAACATGCTTTTATTCTGTCAGCAAGGTTGGTTGTCTTCAGTGTTTTTAGTCTGTCAACATGGATTACATATGTGATCAGAAGTAATTCTGAAAGGATTAAAGACATTAATAGATTGCTGTTGGATTACTAAAGAGCTCAGTCAGCATAAAACAATTAACATTCTGCTTTGGTGCTTTAAGTTGTTGAGATGGATTAAGAGTAAATATGTCAAGTGATTATGTTTCGATTGCTAAAGATCGTAAGTTGCATAAAACAGGATCAATTTTGCTTTGGTTTTTAAAGTTTGTCAAAATATGTAACAAAGCATGCATTATCTCCCAATGCTAAAAAGTCAAATGTAAGCAACCAAAATATCACACAAAAGTCATCGATGGATGGAAACTAGAATTTCAGTGGTTGGAATAAAGTTCAAAGGACATGATTATGCATTCTGCCCTTCTGTAAAGCTGATTTTTAATCTGCTACAGTGGAAAAAATGACATTATGCATCATGCAGACTCCACCCTGACATGAAAGCATAATAAATGAACAACAAATATGCCATCACTGAAATCCATTTTCATTCAGTCATCAAATATTAATCAAGATATATATGCTGAGACACTCTTTGCTAACAGTATCGCTGAACATAATCTCTTGTTTATGGTAGCAGATCATTTTTCAGATCAAGTCAAAATAGCATTCTTCAACTCTGGAATCACACAAAAAACTACTCATAGTGAAGCAAGCTTCTAGTCCTCAATGAATAAAAGAGTCAAAATGTTGGAATGAAAAATGAAAAATTTGCTATTCTCACTGAAAATTCTCTGTCTTGTTAAATCTAAACTCCTTAACAAATCTGACCTAAGCTGATTTCTCTGTTTGTCATGTGTGTTGGATATCATCGGTCTGACTAACATTTGAGTAAGCTGATAATGCTCAAGTTATTATTACTACACCACTTAAGCCAATCAGATGTGAAGTTTGTACGAAAATCAATATTATTTTCTCATTTTTCCTGGAGATATGCTAAGCAGCTTTGAAACTTTCATTCAGTAGAAAGCAGCAATAAAACCAAAACAGAAAATAATACGTTTATTAAACTTAGCCTCTGGGCTTTTGTGTTGGTAAACAAAGCAAACAGGCATGATTTGGTCAGTTCCAGAAAGGTTGCTTGCACTAACAATTTCGGTTATTTCTTTCAGATTCAACTATTTACAGAAATTGCAACATGACACATTTTATGTCCAAACTAGTGTCTAACATAAGATAGTCTTGGTGCAGCTGAAATATACACTTGATATCATAAAAATGTGGGAAAATAAAGGAAATATTAATGAAACCTCTCAACACTTTTAGTGCTAAATATATTTTTGTGTTTGCTTTGGAGGGCCAGATTTGTGAGTTAGTGGATATTCTCCCAACACAGGCAAGCAGAAACATTACTCTCCACAATATAGTTTCTCTATTATGATATGGAGGCTTTGAATTTTGATACACGTGGTTTTGTATACTGTATGCTGAAGCTGGGAATAATTTTAATTGATTTTGTAGGATGTACCAGTTGAGTTTGAATTCTTGAGGATTGTTGAAGAAATAAAATCGAAAAAAGTAAACTTTACAGCAAAATATGGCCCCGTGCTTCGTTCTGGCAACACAGCAGAAGATATAGGCAAGCCAGCCATTGACCCATTCAAACGGAAGGAACCTATTCTGCTTCTGAAGGAGCATATTGTTGTTAATGACATGCGGTTGGTGGAGGTATTAAAACATTATGATCCAGAAGGCAAACTCAGCGTTACACCCGAGGACTTTATCCATGCAGTTGAGGTAAGTCAGCGACAACTATGACAGAATCATACTTCTCTCAATGCACCTCTTTTGTGTCAGATGTATATAATGTATAAAATCATGTATCAGCAATCTCAGAAGAAAAAAAATGGCAACCAAAAGAATGGCTACTCCCCCAACTGACCATAGCAATTATTAATATGCAGTTAACATTATATCAACTCAAATGACCTTGATCTGTAATAATCTGAGCATAAACCAAGTCAAAATTTGAACTTCAATCACAAAGATTTAAATTTTTAATCCTCTCTGGAATGAAAAGGTCACTGTTGTATTAAGCAGGAGGTGTGGTATGTGTGTGCTATTTCAGTGTCAGCAGCCTTGACCTTGAACCTACTGACCCCCTGAATTCTATAGTTGCTGCTCTGTCCAAGTGTTGTTTACCTCTGATGCTTGATGAAAATTGGGTCCATGTATGTCAAGTTATTATGCAGAAACCAAGAATGAAATTTCTTGTTCAATGCCCTTGACCTCTGGAACTATCAGTTGCCGTCTCGGTGGGAAGCTGCCCATTTTCAAGTGTCATGCAACTATGAAGCTTATAAAACTGAGTATGGGAAAATTGATGAAAGTGGACTTGTCAAGTATACCCACCTTAAAAAAATTGTGTGCTCCAGTAACCTTGCCCTCTGACCTCTGGGTCTGCAAATTAATAGGGAGGTGTCTCTGCTCAAGTGTCGATTACCTGTTAGGTTTGATGAAAATTGGTTCCCAGAGAGTTGACTTATCAATCCAAAAATTCACAACGTCTGCTCCGTGACCATTGCTTTGCATCTCCTCACCCTAGAATATACAGGGAATTTCTTTAACGTGGTGTAGTTGAAAATTGACTTTCTGTGCTGAAATAAAAATGGCATTTTTCAGTTCTAGTGACCTTGAACATTGACCTAGCAGCCTCCATATCAATACACTTCTACTTCTGGTAAGGTACATATGTAGTTTGAGGAAAACAAGCAAATGTTAAGCTAAACCACCTCATTTGTGGCTGAACAGACATATACTATATCGCCTGTCACCTTTGGTTTGGGGTATATAAAACTGAGCTTTAAGCTAGTTTAATTCCTGTACTAACAGGAATTCTGTGGGTCATCAATAACAACAGTGACAGTTCCTTGGAAAGTGAACTAATGTTTTTAGGTTACTTTCATTGTTTAAAGTCATTTAAACATTTACATGGTCATTTTTGAGTGTAGTCAGTATAAGAATGAAGACCTCAACTTACCACCTTTAAAATGCTTCTGCATTGTACTGAGTTAGCTTCAAGCATATAACAACAGTACCTTGCTATATATGATACAAATTTGTAATCTGCAAAGTTCAAGAATATCAGTAGACCAGTCAGTACTTCTGAAGACTGTGAGCTAAGCAACATAAAATTATCTCCATAACCCTGAAATGTACTATGATCGACACAAAGAATCAAGCATAAGGCATGTTTCACTTTACGGAAGGTATTATCATTGCTGCCTTGTCTCCTCTCGTTTTAAGTGTTCTGTTTGTGCATTTTAGCTCTTATTGTCAGTTTTAGTGAACTCAAGCTTACAAGAATGCATGAATTTAACATCATGCTTTTCAAATCCAAACCATTGTATAATGCAATGTTCTCTTATGATAATGAACAAATTACTGATATATTGATGATAACAATAAGCCAGTCTGGATTCATTTAAAAATATTGTACATTTCTGAGCAAATTGTCTACGTGTACTTTTTTGTGTATACAAACTTTGATAGGAAACAAAAGGAAAACACAGCTGTCATTCAGGTGCACAACTTTTAAGATTAAGACATAACACCAAGATTCATGCATTGATATTTTCTCATGTTTCAGGACCTCTGATTTAAGTGTTATCATTACTAGCTGTGATAATGAAAATCAAGATTATTGAATATTTACTTTTTCAAATTTGTATTATTATCCTAGCTGAGGACTAGGTGGTTTTTCTTTGTCTGCATTACTCAACTTCTCCAACCACCTGTACACATTTTTAAGTCTGATACTTTGAGAAAATGTTTTTTTAATTGGATGATTCATCTTTTCGTCTGCATAACTGGAGAGGTTTATCAACACAGAGTCACAAGTTTGATAGCTGTGCTCAAATTTACTATCAATTTACCATCCGTCAATCTCAAATTTCTACTTATTCTCTCTCTCTCTCTCCCCAAAACCCAGGATTTGGCTGTTCCATTTGATAAGAAGAAACTTGAAATGGCCGTCAAGCAACTTGCTGACAGACAGTCAGGGAGAATTTTCTTTGGGTAAGATGAATGAGATCCATGGAAGGCCATGTATCGCCTGCTAATCATGCTATGACACAGCCCCCTCCACTGATTATATTTTCCAAACACAATTTTGAAACACAAAATTGTTGCTGCTATAAAAATGATGTTTCACCATTTCATACCGAACGTAAAAATCAGATTTTGTTAATTTCCCAGCCTGTTTAGCAGATAGCAAAATGTTCTGATTTGATGATGAAGGTGGCATTATGTTTGTGTTAAAATATTTTATTGGCAGAATACATCATGGCATGATTTGCCCTTGTTGACTAGTCATAGCATTGCATGTCCCCCCTCCCCCCTCCCAAATCAAAAGACATTGCATTTTCATCATGCACAGCCACAGCCTCAAGACATCACAGATGATGTACATGTAAGTGCCATATTAGGTATGACCAAAGAGATTTTAGTGTGGGAAAAATTGAAAGTATGAATGGGCAGGAAATAACAAAATAACAGTACCAATATCAGGTTTCTAACAAGCATTAAGTTGGATATGAGAATCTGGAAAACATCAATATTTTGGATGGTTGTTGGAGAAGCAGTGACAAATCTGGGTAAATGGGTCATATGTAATGCTGTTCAGCACATTTTGGTGTGGTCTGTGGAGGAAGGGGGCTGTCCTTCATTTAGTAAGGGTTAACCAATCATTTTTGGGATGTAATAGAAGTGGGGTTGGTATATGATATAGTATATATATTGCGGGATAAAAGGCGAAGGGCATACAAGATAAGGATGCAGAGATAGATGATAGAAGAGAAAGAATAGCTAATAGATATAAAGAAGTGATAGATATTATCTGAGTGAACAACTATATCAAGAAACCATGTAGCTAAACTGTAGTGCAGAACTTGGAGAGGTGAACAGAACTTTAGTATAATTAGATATAAGCAGTAGTCGCCAAAAAGACTTAGTGTTTTACATATTATACCACTGAACTCCTCTCACCCCAATGCCAGAAGAGATCACTCTGATCAGAAGTGGTAGAGAACCCAGCAGGTCAAACAACAAAACCTAACAAGTCAGAGTAGGCATGAGCAACATAATTGGCAAAATGCAAAATATCTGATCTTAATCAACAAGGATAAAATCAGTGGGAGCTACTCTGTAAAGGGGGTTTATTGTTTTCAAAGCATTGTCTTTAATGGTGATGGTGTCAAGCGTAAAACGGAGAATTGGTCATTTGTAGTTTTCTTCTTTATTTTACTTTCACTTAAGAGGCCAGACATACCAGTCAATATTTTACTTACGTCTTTGCCTAACATACGATTCAGGTTCATCAGAAATATAATGACAACTTCTTTTTTTTAATCAGATATAAGCACTTATTTAAGATAAACATGGCAGTCATTTTAAGCTCACATTCTGAGACTGAATTAAATTTCTTGTAATGAAGTGAAGTATTGAAGTGCCCATTTCATAAATAGTGCATGACTGGCTTGTAAGTCACCAAAATTTAAACATTTTGCCTTTTTTATCACTCAGGGACTTTTTGGACCAACAGAACAGAGCCAATATGATGAATGCGGACAAGGACACCAGTTCATAAGCATGAAGACTTCTGACATGATCACTCCATCAGAGTTCTTGATAGAAGGGAATCACAGCTCTTTTTAATCCATCCAAAACAAAACTTTTGTACTAAATAAGCACAAAGATTATTTCATTTAGTGCCTGACAATGGGACATGGCTGAATGCAACATACTGACATTCCTTGGTGGCTGCATATACTGCTAATAAACTTGAGCAGATGTGTGAAGCACATCCCTACTTTTTTGGGGGAAGGAAAAGAAACAGTTTGACATTCCATTTCCCTGTGAATACAGAACATTTTTACAAAGCTAATAACTAATGCAAGGATTCATGTTGTACACATCACATCAGATATTGCACTACTGGGTGACAGGGAGCTTTCATACAAGTGTTCAGACTTTATGCTGCTTGTTTTAATTTAAAATACAAACAATAACACTTGAAAGACAAACATTTTAACTGGAGACTCGTGTATATACTTAAAATGGCTCATTAAATTATTATGTTGTGGGGTTTTAGTACAAGTCTGGTATGCCTGTGGAAAATCATCCCGTCACTGGAGATATGTTGCTCTTTTAAATTATTATGTTGAGTAATTGTGGTATAATTGTGGTATGTCTGTGGTAAATCATTTTATCATTTGAAATATCTGTTGCTCTTTTCTCAAGGAAAATTTTCCATATTGCAACCTGATTGTGTTTTGACATGTTCCTACAGAGTATGGGAGAAAAATGTAAAAAAAAGCAACACATCAGTTTATACATATATTCCAATGAAGATGCAACAACTCTTTCTTTCTTTCTCTCTCAGTCATCCTTAATGAAAGCACGAAACAATTACACCTGTAACTAAAAATATGGAACATGGAAAACCTACATAATGACCTAAAAGCAGAACTTAAACAGGGCATGATGGATAGACATACTTGGATATTTGTAAAATGGGAAGAATTTATCTAGCTCAAGGAAGTACAGCACTGCTGTACCATACAGTCATGTACTGATAAATAGAGCTACTTCAAGACTTAAACCCAGTGACAGAAGGTTGTGAGATTCAGACAACACTGTATGCCATACCACTCATTAGGATGCATACAAATATCTGCTGGGTTGGATGTGTTATCCTATTGTCTTAGTTTGACGAGTTGGACACTTATTATCTTATAGTCTTAGTTTGTTGAGTTGGATACCTGTTATCTTATGGTCTAAGCCAGCTGGGTTGGATACATATTATATTATTGTCTTTGTTGAGTTGGATACCTGTTATCTTATGGTCTAAGCCAGCTGGGTTGGATACATATTATATTATTGTCTTTGTTGAGTTGGATACCTGTTATCTTATGGTCTAAGCCAGCTGGGTTGGATACATATTATATTATTGTCTTTGTTGAGTTGGATACCTGTTATTTTATGGTCTAAGCCTGTTGGGTTGATACCAGTAATCTTATGGTCCAAGCCTGCTGGGTTGGATACCTGTTATCTTATAGACTTAGTCCATTGGGTTGGATATCTATTATCTTATGGTCTTATTCTGTTGGCTTGGATACCTGTTATCTTGTGGTCCTAGCCTGTTTGAAACTATTAGTTTATGGACTTAGTTTTGCTGGTCATGTTGCAAACTTGTTATCTGATGGTCTTAGTCTGTTGTAAACCTATTACGGTAGTTTATGATCTTAGTACGTTGGGTTGGAAATGTATTACCTGATGATCTCTGTTGGGTTGGATACCTGTTATCTTATGGACTTAGTCTGTTGGAAATCTATCTACTTATTGCCTCAGTCTGTTGGGTTGGAAACCTATTCTCACATGGTTTCCCATTATGCACTAACAGAGAAAATATATATAAAATACAGTAAGATCTAAAAATTGTTTTATTATGAGCTAACTGGATGCTTTAGGTACAACATTTCATGCAGCTGTAATTATTTGTATTGATATATTTATGTGGAAGGAGAAAATAAGAACTACCATATATACTCACTTACAAGTCAGGTCCATCTGCAAACTGAATAGACCCACTTATATGAGTACATACCGCATGTACAAGTAGAAAGTAAAGACTAAGCTTTGCATCAGTCAAGGTAGTATAATACTCCACTAAATTTACCTCTTAATTCTGATTAGATATTTGGTCATAGTCTGCTGGATAATATGGATAGTGCATTTGCATATGTGGCTGTTGAATGCTCACCATATAAT